>JAQIFY010002978.1:0-12921 GCA_028533085.1 Varecia variegata | reverse complement strand
CCCTCCCCTCCTCTCCTCTTCTCTCCTCTCCTTTCTTTGGTTCTTTCTTTCTGTTGTAGGAATGTTTTGCAAACTATGATGTATTCACCAAAACTCACTTCCTTTCCTGCTGAGCACACAGCCGGATTATACCGCCCAGCACCCCTGGCAGCCAGGTGACTGAACAGGGGCCAAGGAAGTCTCAGTGAACGCCACTGCACCTCACCAGGGCCTGGCCCAGGAAGGCCACAAAGGCGCCATTCCTGCTCGCTTCCCCACCCGCTGCCTGCGTGGGAAGGGGGTGGAGGGCACCTGGCTCACCAGAGACGCAAGGCGGCAGAGCACAGGCTCCCGGGCCCAGGAGGGCGGCTGACAACCCTCACCTCTGTGCGCAGCTCAGCGTGAGTGGAAATTTCCGTTAGGTTAAGCGCTGAGACTTGGAAGCCACTTGTCATGACAGACAGATTTACTTGCCCGCGTACCAGGCGGCGCGGGGAGGCACAGCACTGGGAGTGCAGCGCCCCGCATGCCCGGGAAATCCAGGCCTGCGGCTTCTGGGGCAGACGTCCAGTGATGGGCGGCTACCGCGGTCACCGGTGTCGGTGTCCTCCCGTCTGATTTACTAGCTCTAGCTTACGATTCTGTCACCGAATTTGCCCCAAGATCCGAGCAGATGCTCACACGTGGGGCAGAAAAGAGGAGAAGAGCAACAAGCCAGCCCCCTTGAACAGCTTGCGTGGAGCCCACCTGGAGACCCCTGCTCGCCTCTGACGGGCCACACCCACTGGCAAGGGAGGCGGGGAAACGGCATCTTTTTACTTGGCATTTTGCCACCCAGGGGGAAACATCAGGGTTCTGTTAGTAAGGAAAAGGGGAGACTGGATATTGAGTGGGAAACTAGGAGATTTTGTGAAGAGAAGGGAGAGAATGGTGGTTTTGACGGAGAAGATGCTGCCCGGACGGGTCATGTAACTGTCGGCTGCCCTGCGTGTCCTGGCGGTTTCTGGCTCCAGCAGCCTCAGGGGTAGAGAGGCAAGGGCGTCCCAAATGGCCCTGCCCCGGGAGGAGGGGCTGGGGGCTGGGGCGTCTCCCTGGCTTGACTCCTCCAAGGCCCGATGATGCAGCCACCCACCCGCACACACTCACTCCGCACCCTCGCTCCTCTCACCGCTTTTCCAAGAGCCTCCATCCTACTAAAGCGAAGCACCTCCCTTTCCCTCCCAGTGCCCCTCTGGCAGGGTCTCCCACTGAGGGGCGGCAGCCGGGGAGGCTCCAGCTGCTTTCACTTCTTCACGTTAACACTGTAAAACACAGGGCTCCTGCCATGAGAGGAAGCCAATTTCTAAGTCATACGTGGAGTTATCGCTGCTCTCTCTGCCCCTCCTGCTCGATATTGCTAAATGCTGTTGGCCGTGGCACTCGCACAGGCCAGAATTAGCCTTGAACAGAGGTATGAGGATGAAAAAAAACAGACTTACCAAAATGAGAATAAAAAATAGCCAGTAATCACCCCCTTAGCGTTAGCTCTTTGGGGTGCTACATGGGAAAAACGGTGGTGGACTTTCCCTTTTTGTAAAGGACATACTGCTGGCTCTCAGCCCCTCTTCTCCCCACCTGCACGCCCAGGCAGTAACGGCAGACAGGCCTGCCCTAGCGTCTGTCCCAGGCCACCTGAACCATGCACTTGTCATGAGCTAGGGCTAACTCTGACAGCTCATGCCCTGGGCACCCATGCGCTGAGATTTCAGGAATAGACTTTACATAGTTTGGCATAATTCAAAATTTGCCACAGGTCAGACAGCTTCTTTTTGTTTCTCCTATTTCTATTCCCTTATACTTGATTCTCTCTTATCCCTCTGCTATGAGAACGATCTTGCTCACCCATCAAGGAGACTTTGGTAATCCAGGCTGTGTGTCCCAAGTGGTAACGTGCTTATGCATCACTTGGCATCTTGTTAAAATGTAGATCCTGATCCAGTAGGTCTGGGTGGGTGTGAGATTCTGAATTCTGCCAAGCTCCCAGGTGATGCCAACACTGCTGGTCCACAGACTACACCTGTGCCTTGGCGTCCTTGGCAGATACACTTTTATTGGGTTAAGCAACTGAGATGTGGAGGTGTGTTTGCTAGAGCAGGATCTAGAAGGCAATCTTCCCTGAATGGAGACCCCGTGCCTTTTAGAACTGCTGACAGCAGCACCTGAAAAGGTCGTGAGTCAAAGGCTCAAGATATATTTGAAGTTGAAGCCCTCTGACAAGCAAACCGGCCACACCACAGGAAGGTGCGTGTGAGAAGGGACAGTTTCCCAGAGGCAGCCTACGGGCCGGTGACTCCGCGCTGCTCGGTACACTGGGGAGAGGTAAGAAGAGGGACTAAAGAACCTTATGCTTCATGCTTCCTTCCTTCTTTGATACCATCGCATGACTTTGCCAATAGTATCCCAAAGGCTGATGGCCTTGAGGAGAGTAAGGCCGGGTGCAAGGTGCTCAGCAGAGCAGAAATCCGAAGGCTGCTCCTCTCCGGCTAGCCTCACAAGGACCACCTGACATGCTAGGAACGGCAGGGCCTGGCCCAGCACTTGTCAAAGTGCCCACAGCCAGTTTCTAAGCACACGCCAGGCACCATGTGAAGGGGCCTCTCGCGTCCAGGCTTCCTCAAGGACAACGTCCTGAGCCGCTCAGCCCACCCGGCTCCTCGCCCTCCCTCCCTCCCTCCTCGCCCAGATCTCCACGGTGGGTGTTTTTGTCCTTGCTTCCCCCTGCGGATGTGGCTCCATCGCCTTCTCAGCTGCAACTGTGTAACTTCAGTTTCTCTTGCCTCTACTTCTGACTCTGGTGTGAGAAATATGTCCACGAGCCACCTCAGAGAAGACACTTCCTGCACTGGACTCTCTCCCAGGTGCTCTAATCTGGTCTATGGTTTCAGTGACCATCTCTGTCTTGCGGTACCCCAAACCTACATCTCTAGACCAAAGCCAGCTTTGGTATTCCAGACTCAAATATCCATAGGCACATCAAGTTCAAGGTGTTCTGAACTGCACTGATCATCAGACCTGAAAGAACAAAGAGAAGAAAGGAAAGAAGGAAAGAACTTGCTTTCTCCTCCCCAACCTCATGAAATGCCACGGCTGCCCACCCCGCTGCTCTGGCCAGACCCCGGGAGCCGTCACTCTCTCCCCGCCCTCTCATCGTCCCGCAGCTCAATCCACCTTCGAGCCCTGTGACTTCCATCTTCTAAATTGCTGTAGAACCTGCCATGTTTTCAACAGCAACTTCTCCCCTGGTTTGGGTGCTTTTCCTCCTCTGTTCAAATGGCTTTCTCTTAGCCTGGAGGGCTGTGTCCCACCCTTCTCTCACTCTCCTACAGGGTGTCATTGTCCATTGCCAAGTGAGTGGCATGAGAAGGTGATAAACGTGTGCTAGGCGAGTGAGGCGGGAAATCTACCAGGAGCTGTACTGCCCTCGGTGTCCGTGCCATTTAGACTAAAGTGACACTGACACCATCCCAGGGGAAGGGTTCCCAGTTACTCCCAGAAAGAAGAGCCGCCCTGTGACTCAGCATAGAGCAGCAAACTCTGCCCACTGCCGATGCTCTGTCCTCTCAGGGGATCCTGTCCCCGCAGACAAAAGTTTACCACACAAACTCCCTTCTGACTTGTTTCTGGTCAGCAGGGAGACAGCAGAGCTGAGCGACTGTGCAGAGGAGGTTAATGAGCCACGTGCCGTCTGTTCCAGGGCATCAGCCCTCACCCTTTCTTTTTGCTTCTCATCCTTCCACCTCGGAACATGTCTCACGTAAATCTTTCTGGTCCGCAGAACACAGCCCAGCTTTCGATAGCACCTTGTACCATCACCTCAAGATGCTTTGCAGGGGCTGATAAGCTATAGAGACAGGTTGCATGACTTTGCATGAACTGGATGCTCAAGACTTGATTTCCAAGTGCTGGGTCTGCCCCATGCCTGTGACATGAAGGAGGGCAAGTTACTTAGCATCCCCAAACCACTGGGTCTCCGTGCATAAAACCTTCCACCGTTGTTGGTTTGCTCATCACCAGAGGTAATATCTGCATTTCATGAACTCGAAGTCATGCTGCAGAAATAAAGGTCACTACTGGTAATAGCAATAACGGGGGGGTGTGGGTGGTTACACACTGTTCCAAAATTATTAGATATGATCAGAGAAGAAGATTAAACATGGTCATCTTCTCTGAGGGAAGGTGACAGGAGTCATAAGAAGAAGAGGACAGCGGCCCCAGGAAGAGAGCTTGGTGGTGGCACGGGGGGGCTGGCACGCAGAGCTAGGGAGGTGGGGTGGGAAGCTGGCAGCATCGGCTCATGCAGACCCTTGGAGGCCACGCTAGGGAGCTGGGATGTTTTCCTGAAGATCATGGAAGCGATCAAAGTGTTTTAAGCAAAGGAGCATTATGATAAATTTTCTTATTTAATAAAGTCTTTTACGTTGCAGTATGAAGACTAGACCTGAGTAGGGTGAGACTAGAAGCAGAGAAATCAGCTCAGGACTCTGTGGCAGTGACCCACGGGAGGGACGGCAGTGGCCAGGGCTGGGAGAGTGGTGATGGGGGTGGAGGGAGCTGGTGGATGCAAGAGCCACACAGGCGGCAGAATCCGCAGGTCAGTCTCCTCTCAGGAAGCCGGGCCAGCGAGGGCGAAGTCTCGCCCTGGAAGGCAGACTGGGTCAGCAGGAAGACACTCATCGGAAGATCTGTACTTGATTCCTAGGTCTGTGGTTAATTAATTAATTACCAATTATCATTAGCCTCATGGTTTGGGCAAGTCACTTCTCCACACCTCAGTGTTTTCATCTATAAAATGGGGATAACAGTCATCACCTTGCCTCACCGATGGGGTGGTCTCGAAGCTCGAATCAAGTACGATACATGAGATGGGCTTTGTAAACCGCCGAGCAGGCAGCCGTGTGAAGCATTCTGCAGACACCCAGCCTCGTCAGACACGAAGGAAATAGACGCAAGAGAAGAAGAACATTGGGCTTCTGATCCGGGCCTCCTCCTGGTGCTTACCCGGCCTACCCTGGTTTGTAATAGGCCGGGGCTTATTTCCATGGTTCCTTAAATTTTATAAGGCTCTCGTAGTGAGGAAACTTTGTGAGAATCTTATTAGACACAGCAAAGACCAAAATCAGCACAAAGCTCACATATAAAAGCTTTAGCAAAAAATAAGGATTTCTCTAGCTCTATATGTGCTTAAATGGTGCAGAGAGCTAAATTGTGGAATTACAAATGAGATGTGGAACGGCATATTTGATTACACAGAGTCATCTGCAATGCCTCATAACACGTAAGAAATCTGAGAGACTGTTTATCTGGCACTGAACTCCAGGAGGAGTCTGCAGAAACACTGAGAGAGCTTTAACAGGGCGTTCAGAAGACAGGGAGGGCTTCTTGGGGGCCACATGGGCTCGTCATGCCTGGGCCTTGGTCCCACTTTCTCCCCCAAATTCCAAAGGCTCACACGGGCATTAGTTGGTTTAACTCTTTGGGGAACAAAGGGAAACATGAGCCCTGTTTCACAAGCAATGAGACTATGTCATAAAACAGTTATAAGGCCTGGTCTCTACTCTCAACCCAGTTACAATCTATGGGAGTCCATGAGCTAGGCCTGTGACACAAAGAGCCCCTTTACACAGGGATAACATGGCGTTCTACACCTGGTGGGGGCGGGGGCTCACAGCAGAGACTTTGGAGCCAGGGAACCCTGGGGTGAGTCCTGACCTGCTCACTGGCCTTGAGGCCTTGGACTTCCTCAACTGTAAAGTGAGGACAGCAAAGCCTGCCTTGGGGTGTTGGTGTAATTAAATGAAACACTGTAACCACAGAGGGCGCACTGCCTAGCACCCCCACGCTGGAGGTGTTCAGTAGTGATTAACACCATGTGTGTGCTGTAGATGGTGCTTATGACGAAGGGTGCTTTGGAAAGTCATCCTGTGAGCCAGGGGCTGAACGCAAGGGAGCCCGGGGCCTCCTCTGATTCCTAGATGGCACCTGAGTCCTAGCCCCAGTATCCCAAGACGCAAACATTGCAGCAGCAACCTTAACTGAAGAGTTCTGCATTTCTCAAAGCAGAAGCCAAGAGGATGAGACAAAAGTAGTTGCCCTCCCGCCAACACCCACCTTCTGCTGGAGCACCCAGAGCCAATCTTTTGTCCCCATCTCTGTCTTTGACTTTTCTACCCCTGCCTGTGGCCATGGGACCTCCAGGTCACAGAGGAGCCAGTGCTGCTGTGCTGGGGGCTGTCCTCAGCAGACCAGCCCCGAGTGCTGAGAATGCAGCGCACCCAGCAGGCAGATGTGCGGGAGCATGCACAGGAGAGAGCAGCTTGAGCTGTGCTTGGGGAAGTCTCCGGCACAGGCGCAAAGGCAGAAGGGACTGTTCTCGGTCTCCATCTTCCCACCCCTCCCGGCAATTCAAGGAGAAAGGCAAGACGTTTGAGATTGGAGCTGTTCATCTGAATCCAGCAATGCGCTGTGTCTGCTCTCCAAATCCAGATAATTTGTGCTGTGACCCTGGAGGTCAACATCAAAGCATATTTATGGGAGCTCATATCTAAGGTCCATACCTCCCCCCCAACTACAGGGCTTTGTGATCTGACTATGGAGAATGCATATGAATCAGCACAGAAGACAAAACTCTTAATAAACTGTGAGTGTGTGTGCATGCTGGGGTAGAGGAATGGAACGTAGAACACTCAACATATTTTAAATAGATTTTAATTCTTAATCATTTTATTGAATGAGATGGGACTCAGAGAGGAAGAAGCAGCAGGACAAAGACACTGAGAGAAATCTTTCTCCTTTTGGGTCTTCTTACTTCTCTTCATGCCATAACTACCTCCCAAGAAGAGTCCACGACATTTCCTAAAATGTGTTCCATTTCATAATTCTTACACACACATACACACACACACACACACACACACAATTTAAGTGACATTTCTGTTTGGGGAGTTTTTAGATTCTGCCTAATGTCTCACCCGACTCAGTGAACAGATAGATGTGAAACGCCCACCATGCACAGTGCCTGCATGAGACTTCCCAGAAGACACAAGAAGGTCTAAGATTATTGTCTCTGCACTTACGATCAGTCACAAGGTGCCACTGATTGTGCTCTGCTAAATTTATCTCTAATCTGCCAATCCCCCCTCATGCTTGTTGCCCTCATTGTCTTTCTCTCAGACCTCCAACTGGTCATCTCAGATGCCATGTCCTCCACTGCCCTGTCCCCACCCTTGGCTTTGCTCCGTGTTTCTCGTCTGAGTCCTCAGAGACCCTGGGCTTACATTTTTTGTAGCCGTTACCATAGGGTATTAAAATCACGTGTTTTCAGATGTGCTGCTGATACTAAATCTATTGTAACCTCTTAAAAGTCTTCGTATCCCTTTAGCACATGGCACCATATCTGCCACGCTCGGGAGATGCTCCAGTGTCGACCACACACAATGCTTTACCTCCGTCACAGTGCATTTTGGCCCATGTCACACTTGCTCGAGTACCTCGCCATCTCACCTAGAAGGTGGGGCTCCCTAGGTACAGGAACTGATTCCTCTTGGAATCTCCAGTGCCTTGCACAAGGCTTGGTACCTTGTTGGGAACAAACTAAAGATGAATGAATTCATAACGAATGAATAGATTTCTAAATTCCCTTTGAGCTCTCTACGGCTCTTCCTAACTCTGAAATAAGAGTTGCCGTGTACCACACGAGCACACAGATATTAATAATCAGTCCTTCAGCAGGAACAGCTGGGAAAGGTTTTGGCTGGGCGCGGAGGACAAGCAGGTTTGGGTAGACCGGTGGGGACGGGAGGACACTCAGGAGAAGGGAGAGAGGCGGCAGGGCCCACGCCGGGGAGAAATCCCTCTGACCACGGTGCTTGCCTACTGTCCGGTCCACATGGAAAATGAAGACATGGGCTTGGCCCTTTTCCTCCTTCTCATTTCTCTGCACCCGCTCCAGAATTCTCAGAGCCAGCATGTTGCTCAATTTATTCTTCACACATGATCCTTCATAGCTGAAGATTCTGTGGTACCAGTGGCAGGGTTATATGGTGACCACCTGCCCCAGTTTGCCCAGAACTAAGGGTTTTCTGGGACTTGGGACTTTCAGTGCTAGAACCAGGAAAGTTCCGGGCAAATGCAGATGAGATGGTCATCCTTGCCCAGTTGAAGAGAGGGAAAAAGATTAAAGCCTAATAAAACTTTTGGAACCACTTTCTACCCCTCCCTTACTGTGGATCCTACTGTGGATCCTAGTCCCCTGATTTATTTTCAACTTTGGGGACAAAAGGAAATGGTTTTACAACTGAAAGAAAGTATTTCATCCTCTCTAAGAAGTTTTACTCATGCCCCCCCCCCACTCGCCCCAGTGCAGCTCAGGTGCACCTCATCAGTGCCGCAGCGTGAACACGGCTCTCACGCGGTTACCGACCACGGTGTGGCAACAATCCACAGGCTGCTCCCCAGGTGCACAGTCAGCTCTCATGGCACGGGCTGTGCCCCATTTACGTCTGCAGCTGCATCATACAGCACACAGCAAACACCCAGCGCAGCTTTGCTGAAGAAGTAGATGCATTTATTGGCTGGTTTATTGGCTGGTTAGATGCTGGGGCTCGTTATTTGATTTTCAACAGTAATTAATGGATCCATCGCACAGCAGCTGGTGTCTGTGCCTCCTGAGAACACTCAGCTCCCCTGTCGTATGAGGAAGACTGAGGCCGCCTTTGCTGCTGAGGTGAAAGCTGTCATGTCACCCCAGTTTTTAGTCTCAGGCATCCACCCTCCACGCACAAGGGCTCAGGAAGCCTTTGGCCACAGTGGCCCCGGAGCTCCCCGGACCTTTTCTAGGTTCGGTGACGAGCCAAGTGGCTCCGCTCACAGTCCCTGCCAGGGTGGCAGCAGGGCCCGGAGGTGGCAGCGGGTGGTGAGCCTTCCCTGCAGGCCTGGGTGCCACTGGGCCATTAGACCCGAGCAACCCTTGCTGTGCCAAGGTCTGGGGGAGGGGACGAGCTGAAAGGGGAGGAATTCCAATTTGGATACAGGATAAAGACAACTTGTGGATGAACCAACGTCAGTTTATTTTGTTTTTCCCAAGTTTTTATTTTGAAAATTTTCAAACCCACAGAAAGTCGAAGATAAAATGTGGTGAAACTCAGTCTTTCTACCTTTCTTTCCCCTTGAGTGCTAACATTTTGCTTTGCTTGCTTACGGCCTCTCTCTTTCTCTCTAATATTTTTGCTAAACCATTTGAAAATTAGTTACAGATATCTTGACAATTGACCCCGAAACACGTTAGCATATATTTTCTGAGAACTAGGGCATTATCCTACACCAGCACCATGGTTTTTTGCACTCCTAAGACATTTGCCTTCCAAAATATTAATACAATGTTATCTAAAATACTGTCCATATATAAATTTCTCTAATTGTCTTAATAATGTTCTTTACAACATTTTCTTCTGATCCAGGGCCCAATCGAAAGCCATCTATTGCATGCAATTGTCATTCCCTTTAGTCTCCTCAGTCTCTGTAATCTAGAACAGTCTCTCATGTTTTATTTCTTTATTTCATTTTTTTTTATTTTGTCTTTCATGGTTGATAGTTTTAGAGTTCAGGCTAGTTGTCTCGTAGAATGTCCTATAATCTAAATTTGTGTGTTTGTTTCTTCATTATTGAATTCAAATTAGACATTTTTGGTTTAAGTACAACCTAGGTAGTGTTGCATATTTTTTATCCCAGAATATCAGGAAGTTCAGAATGCCGTTTTGTTTCAATATTGACAACGGCCCTACCTGGGGTGGGAGGTTCAGCAGTGAGAACTAGCAAGGCAGTCACTTTCTTCCACTGTTTGGTTAAAGTGACGTCTGCCAGATTTCTCCATCAAAAATGTCCCTTTACCCTTTGTAAATAATAAGTACTCTATGGGGTGAGACCATGTGAATATCCCATTCTCTAATCGTGTTCACCCCATGGTGTTATCATCTACTGACGATCTTTGCCTGACTCAGTTGTCACACTGGCTGTTGCAAATGGTGACTTTTCTAATCCTATCATTTCCTCTACAAATATAAGCTGAAATTCTTCTGAGAAGAATACCAACCTACCTCCCACACACATATATACTTTTTTGTTAACTTTTGTCTTTAAATAATAATAGAGCCATAAGAAGTTTCAAAAATATTACAAAGAGATCCAGTGTACCCAAAATCTAGCTTCCACCAATGACAGCTTCTTACACTGTGTGTTATCAAAACCAGGAACTTGACCCTGGCACTATGTGATTGACCAGACTACATGTCTCACTTAGATTTCATCACTTTTTAAAATTTAAATTTTTATTTTGATATTTTAGTATAACTTTAAACTCAATTTTTTTCACTCTATTATAATCTATTGCCATCATTCCTTTGGATGCTCACATTGTCTCAAATTTGGCTAATGAGAATCCCTTCAAGCCAACTCATGACTTTTTGTGATAAGCCACCACCAGTCTGTGAGCTGTTCTTTGATTTCTGGTACAAGATGTTCTAGGCGGCAAACCTGTAGTTAGCCATTTCTCCAAGGGGCCTCGGTTTCTTTCAGTGGAGAATGGTATTCAGAAACTGAGATGTGAGTGTTAGTTGGGCTAAGTGCTACTGGAGTTTGTTGCTTCTAGACCCTTTCAGTGGACAAATCTGACTCTGGACTGAGTCCTCTCCTTCGAATCCAATATCCACAGGAGTCTCCCTCATCTTTCCCTGTCCTATGTTTGCACACACCTTCTCCCTGATTCCTCACACCATCAATACATGTAACTCATTTGCTCAGTCCTACAATATATTCAAAATAGTTCTGGAATCACTGTACCAACGTCATTACCAACAACAAACCTAGTAAGTTTAAGATGCCTTTGCAGCTCTCTTTTTCCCTTAGACTATCACCCACTAAGGACGTACAGTCAGAACACTGTGTTCAAAAGTTTTTAGTTATTTACTTTCTCTATGGTTATATTGTCAATTTGATATGTGCTTATTTTCCTTTGTTTCATTTCATATTCAGATTTAAGATTTGCTTTGTCTTCACCCTTACTGATTTGATTTAATTTTAACATACAGTATATGAAGCTTTTGTGTAAGTCAAAATTATATTAAAAGGTATGCTTAGAAAAGTTGTGCTACCATCCCCATCCCTGTCACTCTAATTGCACACACCCCAAATGGGCAACCACTTTCATTTGTTTCTGGTTATGCAATATGCATTTCTTTTTGCAAAAATAAGCAAATGAGTACATGGGTTGTTTTATTTCTTTTTTCCTCACACGAAAGGTAACATACTCTATGCATTCTTTCACAACCTGCTTTTTGCTCTTAACAACACACCTTGGAAATCACTCCATATCACATAGAGAGCTGCTGCTGCTTCTTTTTTTTTTTTTTTTTCCTGAGATAGAGTCTTACTCTCTCTCCCAGGCTAGAGTGCAGTGGTGTCATCATAGCTCACAGCAACCCCAAACTCCTGGGCTCAAGCAATCCTCCTGCCTCAGACTCCTGAGTAGCTGGGATTACAGGTGTGCACCACTAGCCTGGCTAATTTTTCTATTTTTTGTAGCAATGGGGTCTCACTTTTGCTCAGGCTGGTCTTGAACTCCTGGCCTCAAGAAATCCTCTCGCCTTGGCCTCCCAGAGTGCTAGGATTACAGGCGTGAGCCACTGTGCCCGGCCTTCTTCATTCTTTCTCACATTGTGTGTACTGTTGTGTGGGTGCACCGCGGATGATCCAACGTATCTACTACAGAAGGGCATTTAAGTTGATTCTAATGTTTTGTTATGATATATAACATTTCAATAAATAACCTTCTCACATGTGGTTCATGCTTGCGGAAATGTGTCTCAGGGTAAATCCCCACAAGAAGAATTGCTAGGCCCAAGGGTAAACGCGTAGTTTTGCTGGATGTGCCACGTTCTCCTCCATGGAGACCGATCGCTTCTCTCTCACCAGCAATTGAGGAGAGTACCTGTTGCCCACAGTTTCATTGAAAGTGTGTGTTGTCAGCCTTTTGAATTCTGCCAATCTGACAGGGGAAAGATAGTGTCTTAACTGTAGTTTTATTTTGCATTTATCTTATCATGAGTAAGTTTGAGTAATTTTTTATATGTTTAAAGGTGATTTGCATATACTTTCTATGAAATGTCTATTTGTTTCTTTGTTTTCTTTTAGTACTTGCATGGTTTCATTTTTTTACATTTAAATCTCTCATCCATTTGGAGTTTATTTGGGGATAGGGTGTGAGATATGGATCTATTTTTATGTTTTCCCAAATGGTTATCCAGTTGTCCAATCCTTCATTATTTAAAATCCATCTATTTCCCAGCGTGGTTTGAATTTGGAGGCCTTCTACATTAACTAAGCCCTACAGTCAGTATTAGGCATGTCAACACAGAAATTTCTGCCTGTGCCTGTTCAATATGACACAGCTAAACCCTGAAAGGAAGGGAAGACACTGAACCGAGAGTTAGGAACTCAGAATTTCTAAATATACATATTTTTCTTAATATTTTTAGGCAATACATGCTAATGACAAAGATTCTAAATGGTATGAAAGTTGTTGCAGTGAAAAGTAAAATCATCTTCCTATATCAGATTACAGCCTCTCCTAAAGCAGCCCCTGTTGTCAGTTTCTTACGTATCCATGCACAGATGATGCACCCTGTGCAGAGAGAAAAATGAAAGACAGAAAGAGATACTTTAAATGAAAGACGAGGAAAACGACCTCCCACCTCCTGGAAGACCTCGGTGCTCACCATCGTCACATCGTCACATTTCATCTTACGACGGTCTTCTGAGTTCTGTATTTTTATTCCAACTTAGGGTTCAGAAACTGGGATTCGGAGAGGTAAAGCGACTTGTCCAAAGACCTCAGCTAGCAAACAGAGGATC
>JAQIFY010002977.1:0-12921 GCA_028533085.1 Varecia variegata | reverse complement strand
TTTCTATTTTTAGTAGAGATGGGGTCTCGCTCTTGCTCAGGCTGGTCTCGAACTCCTGACCTTGAGCGATCCACCCACCTCGGCCTCCCAGAGTGCTAGGATTACAGGCGTGAGCCACCGCGCCGGGCCAAATCTAACACTTTTCACTCTGGAGTGAAATCTGTTGTACAGCAAGGCTGATTTATACCCTCCTTCAATGGGAGAGTATGAAACTTTATGAAAGCCCTCATGTGTTAAAAAAAAAAAAAAAATAGACCTCTAGGGCATGTTACCTAATGGCAGGCCAACAAAGCTTACTCTAATATATTCTTTGTATTATAGCTGAAAATTGATCAACTACTTGTAAATTTCTTTAATTAGGATCTTTTTGAATGCAGTTGATGAGGAATTTGCATTCTCTGCTTAAAACCCTTCATCAACTTGTCAATAGAAACCACCCCAGGATGAACCAGGGCAGTGTGTTGGTAAAAAACAAATATTAGTGGTCACCTCCTAATCTGAAAAACAAAGCTTTTGGATAAAATTATCCTTCAGTTTTCCTCTGAGACATTTTTCTTCATTCTTCAGCACCTGGAACCATTTCTCTGACATCAAGAATTAGCAAAGAATAAAATAAATGAACATATAGCAAACAAACAGTAACAGCACCCACACAACCACCACCACAAAAAGCCCATGCACTTTGCCTACAGGAAGCTTCAGTTGCCGAGCGTGGCCCAGATGCTCTGTGATCCTGCCCTACTTTTCCAGTCTCACTTCCCGGCCCTCTTCCGCATGTCAGTTCCCACTGCAGCTGGTCAGAAACCTTGCCAGTCCTGGAATAAGTGCTGAGCCACATTTCCTTCTGATCCCTCTGTTTAAGGTGCCCTTTGTCACCTCTCTTTCTGCTGAACCCAGTCAAATGCCAACTAATCTGAGAAGTCTTCCTTGATTGCACGGGCAGACATAATTATCTCTTATCAATGTTTCCATGGCATTCTGTACATATGCCTCTCACAACACTCAGACTAGATTCGACTGATGATTTTTGAGGGCAGAGTGTGTATCTTATTCCATCCCTAACTATGAGTGCACTGCCTGAGCACACAACCTGGTATGGTCCCTGTGTGTTTGTTAAAAGACTGAGTGAATAGGCCGGGCGCGGTGGCTCACGCCTGTAATCCTAGCACTCTGGGAGGCCGAGGCGGGTGGATCGCTAGAGGTCAGGAGTTCGAGACCAGCCTGAGCAAGAGTGAGACCACGTCTCTACTAAAAATAGAAAGAAATTATCTGGCCAACTAAAAAATATATATACAAAAAATTAGCCGGGCATGGTGGCGCATGCCTGTAGTCCCAGCTACTTGGGAGGCTGAGGCAGTAGGATCGCTTAAGCCCAGGAGTTTGAGGTTGCTGTGAGCTAGGCTGACGCCACGGCACTCACTCTAGCCCAGGCAACAAAAGCGAGACTTTGTCTCAAAAAAAAAAAGACTGAGTGAATAAATGAATGAACTGATGAACATCCATCCTGCACTTTTAGGCCAAGAATCAGAGAGCAAAAGTATTGATAACAGTTTACCATCTAAGTAAGTAAGTGTAATTCACATTTATTTAGGAAATTCAAATACGAATATGGTTCTTTAACTTTTCTTTCATCATGGATCTCTCTGAGAATATGATGAAAGCTATGAACCTCTGAGGAAAATCTATACTTTATGCACATAGAAAATTTTTCATGAAATTTTAGATATATAGAAACCATGAAACCCATTCACAGATCCTAGAAATCAATGCATTTTACTAAGAAAATCAAGTCAAACAACAGAAAATAGTATAATTAATAACAGAACTCTAAATTAATTGAACTTGTTCATCATCATTCCTTACACAAATAACATCCTAATACATGATATATGCACATATGTGTATGGATGTATGCCAATTCCTATAAAAGTCTGGTTAATAGCCCATAATCAAAAACTACTTCTTGTAGGGGTGATGATATTAAGCTGAAATATCCACATTCTTCTGCCTCTTCCTCATGACCAGTCACACATATTGGTGACAAGATTGGTCAAGATGTTCAAGATGTTGACCATGGTCTGTAACCCAAAAGACAGCATCTGTGTATGTATAAAATTCTCTGGTTCCTTTCCGGAAAAACTCTTGATTTTTGATATGTATATATCTGTTCTTTTCTGGTACAGCCTCCAAGATCTATTTTATAATCATTATCATAATAACAAGAGCCATTAAATAGTGTCTGTGATCTAAGCACTTCATATAATATTATCTCATATAAGCTTTACAGCAAGGCTATGCTATTGTAATCTCTATTTTACAGATGAGTAAATTCAAACTGGCTAATTAACATTCCCAAAGTTGTAGGACCAGCAAGTGTTAGCAGAGCCTGTAAATGGTAATGCTAGGATTTGAACCCTCATCTGTTTAGAATTTGATTCCCTACCTTTTGCCACCCTTAATAAATTACTTGTCAAAAATTCCTATTTAGTGGAGCAACTTGTTAAGGTTGAAAAGTGTCTCAGTGTTTATTCAGTATAATCTCTTCACCTAATTTAAATGGGAGTCAAGTGAGGCTCAGGAAGAGGTACTGATGTATCCCAGGTCAGCAGCACAGAGAGCCAGGTCTCAGCCTTCAGGTTTGGCATCCTGGCCCATAGCACAGGCCTCCAGGTGTCTACTTAGGTGGGTGCACTACCCTGTTGCTTAGACTCACTGCTTAGACTCAGAATGAAAACCAGGTGTTTCTTCAATGTGGTTGCATCAGATATAATGCATCCCTTGTCAGATTCAGATTGTTAACACGGGTAAAATTAGATTCACTACCATATTGTCCTTCCTAAACTCAGAAAGTAAGGTTCTCAGACAATTTACTAATAGTTGGATCAGTTCTAAAGTTGTGGTTAATTTTATTAATGTTCAGTGCAAAAGCAGAGATTTTTCCAAGTGTCCACTGCACACATTCATAGGCAGCACCATTTTAGAGTCTTAATTGCTCCTATTCATTTTGTCCTTTTTATGTCTAATTTGGAATTTTTTTAATTAAAAAAACAGTCATCTACAATATTTACCCACAATTCCTCCTATTTAACGTCCGGACCTAACCTGTCAATGTTCAAACGCTACAATTTTGCAAAACACCTTATTATTTCCAGTTGTCTGAATTCTTACCAAGGGAAAAGATAAGAGGAAAACCTGCGGGATATAAGGAAAGGGTTGCTGATGGGCTCGCTCCATCAATCCCATAAGGGAGTTTATTTCATTGAAATTTCCTCCTCCATGTTCCATACATACTCATAGCAAAAGTTCCCTATAGGGAACTTTCTATCAGGTAGCAAACTATAGAAACAGGTTGGGAAGGGGACGACTTGGGTGCATCACTGGTAAACTAGGCCCTGATGGGTCCCCTTCCCTCCCTGACTTTGCTGGGGAGGTGCAGGCGTCAACACAGTGTCCGGACGCGAGCTGCCTCCCCCACGGTCCCACCCCCTCCGCAAAGATCAGGGGCCAGTGGCCAGCTCTCCCTCACTGGGAACAACTCCCGTTGGTCTCCCCAAGTCAGTCCTCGGGTGGGTTACGCGACCAGAGGCTGTGGAGCCCAAGGAGAGGACCAACGCGGGGTGGGGGGGACCCCGACAGCCGGCCGCCCAGCCCGCGCTCTCACCAGCTCCGCGCGCAGACGGGCCAGGGCACCCTCGACGCGCGCCGGGCTCTGCTCCTCCCGCGCGCGCCTGGAGCCCCAGTGCTGCAGCGCCCGCTGGAAGGCGCGCGCCAGCCGCCGGCCGACGTCCTCCAGCCGCGGGCTGGCGGCGGGGACCTTCTCCTGGACCTCGGTGCTCTGGGCGTCCCCGGGGAAGCTGCGCGCGGGAGGCGGGGTGGAAGCCAAAGTCCTGCTCTGCCTGGGACTCCAGGGCGCCCCCAGGAAATTGTCTCTCTGCAGCGGTCGGAGTCTCCCGGGCCCATCGCGGAGACCCCTGGTCCCTCCTCCAGCGCTCCTGCTAAAGATTTGTTTCCAAATTTGAGGATTAGGCGGGTCAAAGCGGGGGCGGGGGTAATTAACCAAGCCTGCAGGACGTCTGCCCGTGGGACGCAAGCACTGCTCAGCCACTCAGAGATGCTCCTGTGCTCCCAGCCCCATCTCTGTCCTCTCTACTCTACAACAAAGCGAGGCGGTGGTTCCCGTAACTCTGAGTAGAGGTTACCACTGGGTCATTTTTTTCTTGATCCTTGGATTGAAAGTGAGAGTCTTCCTAAGAAGACTTGGGGACTTGAGCAGTCAGCCCACGAAGGTGGAAGTCGAGGTACAGGAGGAAGGTTTGGGACCAAAGGTGGAATATTTTGACACAGTTGCTTTGATTATTTAATACTTCATTCCTTTAAAACAATTTCTTTTCTGACTGTAGTATCTGCCAGGCATTTTGCCAAGTTTTGAGGATGTAAAGACTGATTAAACCTCTCATCTTTCCCCAGGTATTGCCCACAGTCAATGGGGAGTAGCTTGGTTCTGTGTGGCCAGTTAAAATGGTCTTTCTCCAAGTCCGATAACGCATGCCTGGGATTCTGAATCTCGATGCTCCTTTCTATGCTTGACTCCTTTCTCCTATGTCCACGTTTATGAGGTGTTAAAATGAAAATTTATCTTACCCCAAAGTATCTTATTTTATAATTCTCAATTCAGTAGAATCATGTATCAATATCATTTGCATGTCCTTTATCAATGAACCTATTCTACTGGCTCTTTTTGATCTAGTAGACAATTTCTAAAAAGAAGTGAATAATTGAAACTTTTGCATGATCATAGAATGCAATTACAAAAAAAAAGAAAGAAAAAGAAAACAGTGGCAGAGATGTTCCTACAGTACTCTCACCCTAGAGTTATTCATTCATTCAAAAAGTTATGCAAGAGTGAGACCCCGTCTCTACTAAAAATAGAAAGAAATTATATGGAAAGCTAAAAATATAGAGAGAAAAATTATCTGGGCATGGTGGCGCATGCCTGTAGCCCCAGCTACGTGGGAGGCTGAGGCAGAAGGATCGCTTGAGCCCAGGAGTTTGAGGTTGCTGTGAGCTAGGCTGACGCCACAGCACTCTAGCCCGGGCAAGAGAGTGAGACTCTGTCTCAAAAAAAAAAAAAAGTTACAAGTCATCTGCAATGTTTCATGGTCCATTGTAGTATGGAAAGCAATAAGAGCTCATTTTTATTAGTACTTACTATGTGCCAGGCAGTTTTCATGTACTTAATCTTCACAACAACCCTGTAAGGTAGGTACTATTAGTTTTGTATTTTACAGATGGGGAAAGTAAGGCAAGAGGTTTAGATGTATGCCAAAGGGCACAAAGCTGGTAAGTGGCCCACTGGGGATTTGCACCTAACAAGTCTGGCTTGTTCTCCAAACCACTGGGATACATCCTGGATATACACCACCTCCCAAAGAAGAAGAGAATTGGTTGATTTACATGTTGTGTTAGTGAATGAGTGACTGTTCCAACTCAGCATGCTCATAAAATTCAGGTATACTGAAATGGTGTAAAGTTTGATTGGATGAGGAAGAATATAGATATCAGGCCTCTGCAAATAATATGCCAAATGCATTGCAACACATTGCAATAGTTTACAACTTAAGCACAGGAAAATACCTATCATGGTATATTGCTTCATAAAGATTTCCTAGAAACATTTGAAGATGTGTTCTATTGGCAGAAATTATAAAAATCCATATGGTCTACCATGAACAAACAGCGTATAAATTTAGGATTTTTTGTTTGTTTTTCAGTGGTAGGTTGATGAGGCTTGAAAATGAGCACTCGTCAATGTACAACATAAATGTTTAAAATGAATTTTCTGCCATGATTTTTCACTTCCATTTCCAGATCATTTACTTCAACAAGTATTTCAGCTAAGTTCAATTTAATTCAACAGTGAATAGTGCAGTATTATACAAGGTATTCAGGCTTACAATGGTAAACCAAAGAGAAAAAATGGTGTTTTTAAAATAGAATGATTTTGCCACAAATTAGTAATTTTCTTCCATAGATTGACTTTTTAGCTGTGGTGCACTTTGAATTTTATGATAATTTTTTTTTCTTTCATACAGGCAAAGTGGATTGAAAAATTGGATAGCTGGGGTGAATATAACATTCATAGACATTTGAGTTAGGAAATGCATTAGTTATTCATTGCTGCATAACAAATTACTCCAGAGTTCAATGGTTTAAAAAATTATTATCCTTCACAGTTTCTGTGGGAAGGGATTTGGGAATAGCTCAGGTTATGGTCTACCAGCCTTCTGACGCTGGATGTGATTGCAGCTGGAAGATCTGCTTGCAAGGTGAATCACTCACATAGCTGGCAATTGGTGCTGGTACTTGGTGCAAGGCCTCAGTTCTTCTCTATGTGGACGCTTTCCTAGTACTGCTTGAGTGCCTTTATAATAAAGTGGCTGGCCTCTCTCAGAACAAAGGAGAGAAATAAAGAGAGAGCCAGAGAGAAGCTCTTTATCTGTGCTTTGAGCTACATTTTTAATAACTGCTTTGAAAGTCACATATCACCACTTTCTGTTCCATTACCATTAAGTCTCTAAGTCAGAATCACACTCAAGGGGAGAAAAATTTGGCTTTACTTTTTGAAGTAAGGAATATTATAGAATTTACAAATATATTTTAAAACAACCCTGGGAAGAAAAATTATACATTACATATGTGTAAACAATAATTTAAATGACTGCTGACTTCCTATCAGAAATAATAAAGGAAAGAAGACATTGAGATATTTTTTAAGTGTGCAGAAAAATAAATTAACACAGAGTTCTATGTCCAGCAAAACTATCTTTCAAAAAATCAAAGCCAAAAAACATGTTTTCAAAAAAAAGAAAATTGGGAGACTTTGTCACAAACAGACTTAAACTATAAGAAATACTAAAGAAAATTTCTCAGCTGAACTAAAATAATAGCAGAGGGAAACACACATCCTTAAGAAAGAATGAGGAACATAAGAAATGGTAAGTTTCTAAGTATATGTAAATGACTTTGATTCTTATTAAATTTTTAGAAACATATGAATGCTGGTGGCATCACATTACGTGACTTCAAAATCTATTACAAATCTATAGTAATCAAAACAGCATGGTACTTGCACAAAAACAGACACATTGACCAAGGAAATAAGATAGAGAGTCCAGAAATAAACCGGTGTATTTAAATTCAATTGATTTTTAGCAAAGGTGCCAAGAACACACAATGGAGAAAGGAAAGTATCTTCAATAACTGGTTCTGGGAAGACCAGATACCAACAAGCAGAAGAATGAAATTAAACCCTTGTCTCACACTATACACAAATCAACTCAAAATGGATTAAAGAATTAAACATAAGATCTGAACCTGTAAAACTGCCAGAAGAAAATAGCGGAAATGCTCCATGACATTGGTCTGGGCAAAGATTTCTTAGATATAACCCCAAAAACACAGGCAGAAAAACTAAAATAAACAAATAGGATTGGATCAAACTAAAAAGCTTCTGTGCAGCAAAGGAAGCAATAGACAACCCATGAATTGTGAGAAAATATTAGCCAACTATGCTTCTGATGAGGAACTCCAACTAAAAGGCAGAGATGTTCAACTAGATTAAACAAAAGCAGAAACCAAATACATTCTTTTTAAAAGAGATGCACTTTAAATACAAAGATATGACTTCTGTGTTTTATAAAGATGGACTTACAGGAGCAAGATTTATCCCTCCAACGGAAACAACCAAGAAACACAAGACACTGGACATCAGGCAGTGAAGGACAGTGATCCCTGAAAGAATGTTCTCCCAACATCCTTCTCAGTCTCATTTACTGACTTCTCTCATCCTTAAGACTTGTATATTTGGAGTGCTCCAGACTATGTCCTTGGACCTCTTCTTTTCTCTATCTCTCTTCACTAAAATGTGATATCATATTGTTCCATCACTTTTATCTCAGAATTTTATCTTTTTGTCTGACCTCTCTTCAACTCCATAGATTTGGATATTCAACCTACTATATCTCATTCTGAAGTCTTGATTCCCCACCTCTCTTAATCTATTCCTTTTATAGTTTCTCTTCCTATTCAGTAAATGGCCATTCTGTCGTTACTTAGGACATAAATGTTGGAGTCCCCTGCAACTTGCTTCTTTGTCTTTCACTCTACAAGCAATTTATTAGCATATTCTGTAGACCCTACCTTATGGCATATCCAAAATCAAAGAACATCTAGTACCTACCATCATAGACTAACCTCCCATTCCTTCTCACCAACACTATTGCCATGGTCTCCTAACAGGTCTCCCTAATCCACAATTGCCCTGTTTTTCATTTCTACCTTATGCTCCTTGTAGTAGCTTATGTCACTTCTTTATTAAAAATCTTCCAGTATGTTCCCGTCTTACTCAGAATAACATACAGTGCTCTGCCATACCCTACAGGGCCCTTCCTGATTTGCCCTATATGGTATGCCCTCCATTTCTCTGATCTCATCTTCTACCTCTCTCTTTCTCTCTCCACCCCAGCCATCCTGGTCTCTTTGCTATCCTTATCTCAGAGCCTTTGCCTTTGTCATTCCCTTTGCCTAGAATTCTCTTTGCCCAAATATGTGCGTGACTAGTTCCCTTAATTGAGTTCAGCTCTCTGCTCAAATGTTACATTATAAAAGAGGTCTTTCTTGATCTAAACTAGCGTATACACATCCCCCATTCTTCTCACTCTCTGTCTCTTTACCTTGCTTTTTATTTCTTAACACTTAGCCAATGGTCATATTACATATTTGCCTGTTTTCTCATCTATTGTCTGTTTTCCCCTTATTGAATATAATGTCCATGAGAACAGATACTTTTTTTTGTGAACTGCTGTATTCCCAATGCCTAGAATGGTGTCTGGCACTTGGTAGGCACTACATACCATTTTGATAAATGAACAAAAGAAAGAGAAGGAAAGAAAGAGCAAGCAGTAGAACAAGAGGAAAGAAGAAAGGGAGACAGATAAGGAAGAAGAAGCTGAATAATCAGACAGGCAGCTGAAACAAACATTGAGTATCATTTAAGTTAATGCAGTTCTCTAGAGTGTCTCCAAAATGATAAGTTGGGCCTGCTTGAAAAGAACACAGTATCTTCTAATGAAATAAATAAGTAACTCCTGTCCTTGCAGTGTATTCCTTCAGTGTACTTGTGTAAAGCAGATTATATGATTCAACAGCAGGTCATGTCATCAACCTCAAGTCCAAAAAGCTGACAGTGCCTGAACCCAGCAGTCTCAGCTGACTTTTTGAAACCATGCAGTACGTGGAATCGTGTGGTCTGTATGTCCATCTCTCCCGGTAGCTTCTTACGGATAATGTCTGGGTCTTAATCACCTTTTCATCATCTCCGGAAACCAGCACAATGCTGGCATTGAACAAACACTTAAAAAATATTGGTTATTAACTAACAAGTTAATTAATACAGCAGAGAAGAAGACAATTAACCATCACAGAGAAACTCCAAAGCACCAAATAGAGATGGACATGTGAATTTTCATAGGGTATTAAAAAAAGATAGATATGGATATGGATATAGATTGGATATGGGTATGAATTGGATATGAAAATGTTTTATATAAGGATATAGATATAGATTATATATGCAGTGAAAATGGATATGGACAGATATATAATTAGTGCAGATGCTGATATATTAATAAATATAGGTATACAGAGCATACATACACATATAAATAGGTACATAATTTAATCTTCACAGAAATCCTGTAAATTAGTTTTTGGGGTTTTTTAAATTTTTTTTTCAGATGGGAACCTGAAGTTCAAGAAGGTCAGAGACTTGCCCAAAGTCCTATAACAGACAAGGAAATGGCAGAGGTAGGATTTAATTCTTGATGTATTTGGCTCCAAGGGTTATGCTATTTCACCTATACTATACTAGACAACAAAACTTAGAATGTTCTTTCTTCCAGCTACCTAGGCCAATCCTTCCCTAGCCCACGTGCCATCCTTTTTCTGCCCTTACATTTAGTAAAGCCACCTACTCTCAGTTCTTTTGAACACCAAAAGTTCACTTCTATATTTTTTCTTACCTGTTCACCTTTCCCTGGGAAACCGAGAGCCCAATTTTTTTGTATGTTCTTTAGAGGTGCCTCCAGGCCTTAGATCTAATTCCACTTCTTTGCTTCCTCTTCAGCCATCCATTGTAAATTATTATTCTTTTAAGCAATGGGCTCTGTGTGTTCCCACTGCAAACAGAATGTCCCTGAGTGCTCTGCACAAAAGGAAACATAACTTCTGTAGACTTCAGGGAAAGTAGATTTTCCTTATAAATCTTAAAATAAGTGTTTGCAATTTTTTTAGTGAAAGTGTGTGATTTGAGTCATTCACGTGGCTGTGGGGAACACAGCCCTTGCATTTTTTTTGTTAAGTAGTAGTAGTTGGCAAAAGTTACTCTTTGGTTGTAGAATAATCAAAATGTAGTCATTGTCTTCCTGACTTGATTTGCCAGAATTCTGGGGTCAAAAGCTGGTTTCACATCCCAGATTTCCCCCTCACTGGCTATGTGATTTTGTGTAAGCTCTTAAACGAGAATAATCTTTTCCTTCGCACCTCATTGCTGGGTAGATTAACTAAAGCACCCAGAGTGCGCTGAGACAAGTTCCCAATAATTCATAAATATTATTCCTGTTTGTTACCCAAGGGATGTGAGTGAGGTTCTTGCCGTAGAGACATGTTACTGAACATTGCATCAATGAACACCATAGTGCCATATATCTAAAACATACAGGAGAATTGGTATTAGAATTACAAAAGAAACTGAGTCAGATCTGAACTACAACAGTGGTACCAAGCTGGCCAGTATCCCTTCCAGTGGGTTGGATGACCATTTTAGATCGTCATTGACTATCTGGAACCAATTTAACCTTTCAATCACATCCTCTAAGTGTGTATGGTGCATTGTATTATTGTTCAAAATATTCTCCGTCTCTCCTGGTGGGAAGATTATATTTCTCCAATCCATTGACCTCAGGCTTGGCCGTGGACTTGCTTAAGCCAATGAACTGCGAGCAAAAGAGACATGTGCCATTTGCCAGCAAAAACTTTAGGTGTCATCACACAATCCACATCCTCACTTTTTCAGCAGAGCCCAGGGGCAGGCAGCTCCTACACCCTGGGTCCTGGAATGAAGAGATTGTGGAGCAGAGAGAAAGCTGGACTGTCACAGATGTGTAGCTGGAGTAAGAAATAAATGTGTGCTGTGCAGTCATCCACAGAGATTAGTTTGCTTTTTTGAAAACCCTGATATCTGATGCTCTTTTTGATCTATCTCCTTTCCCCAAAAGTAGAGTGCAGAAGTAAACATCCAGAGGCCTGAGTGTTCTGGTAAATTGAAGTTTCATTGAATCATTTCTGTGAAGAAATATACAGAATCGTATTTGCCACAGACAAGAAAAAGTCTAGTTGTCGGAAGATACAAAAAAGTTCTAGTAACTATCCAAATACATTGGCTTTTTCATTAGATGAATTATAAAAGTCAGGTATGAAATACAGATAATAGTAACTATTTTTTATGTACAGAGACTGTATAAAAACTCATATACAGAGTATCGTATAATTTTAGACTGTCACTTACAGTCTGAGAAGATCAACACAGCTCTGTTTCCTCACCAAATATAAAAAGGGCTATGTGTTTTTTAACACAGTTTTGACTGTTTATCTTGTCTTTATGCTCTGTATCTTGAAGACATTTCAATTACAACTTGCTTCTAAGATTCAGTTAAACCTGACACCTCAAAAGTATACAAACTAGAAAACTTATGGCACTTTTCTACAAGGCCTTTTTTGTACTGTGGTATTCAAGAGTTTTGAGAAATAAAATTAGTGTCAAATTTGTCTAAACAGCAACTCTGATATGCACTCTAACAAACATATTTATATTTTGACAGACAGTACACAAGAAACTATTTTCTTTGGCAATTTCAATTCTAAGAAAAGTCTACATGCTTCAAAAGCAATATCTGCTTGAGAACATTATTACCTTATCTTAAGATTGAACTTTCTTTTCAGTAAAATTGAAATATTATCCATAGTCAATCAGCATATATTTGTTGAACTGTACTTAATGCAATGCACTGTTCAAAGAACACCCAAGCAGAGAAGTATGTCAACAAATGCATTCCCTTTGTGACTGATGACACAGATTTAAATTGAAAAGGTGGTAATTGCCAAAAACGTTTTTAGTATTTGTAGTAGACAGCCTCTAAAATGATCCCCAATGACCCCTGCCTGGACCTGGTGACTCACTAACAGATGGACAGAGCAAAAGCCATGGGATGGGTTATCTTCTGAGATTAATTCACAAAAGATTGTGAGTTTCATCTTGCTCACTCTCTCTTGCTTTCTTGCTTGCTTATTCTGAGGGAAGCCAGCTGCTGTGCTGTGAGCTGCCCTGTGGAGATGCCCAGGTAGCAGAAGGGATGCCCTGGACAGCAGCTGGTGAGGAGCTGAAACTCTCAGTCCAGTAGCACACAAGGAATTGGATCCTGGCACAAACACACGAGTGGGCTCCTCCAGCCGAGCCTTTGATGATACCATAGCCCCATCCTACACTTGATTGCATCCTCGTGAGAAACCGTGAGGCAGAGGGCCCAGCCAAGCTGCACCAAGATTCTTGAACACAGAAAACTTTGAGATAATCAATGCTTGTTATTTAAAGCTTCTAAGTTTGGGGATAACTTGCTACCATGCAATAAGTAAATATATAGTATATTTAAGTATTGGAAATATTTCTCTCTTTTCTCATATTAAGTCAACAAATACCTCTTTAAGTTCTACTATGTGCCAAGACTACAAAGGGAATATAAAAATATACGGACCTAGTCCCCGCCCTCAAGGATTTCAAAGTCTAGGGGGAGAGGCAGGTATGTTGAC
>JAQIFY010002976.1:0-12922 GCA_028533085.1 Varecia variegata | reverse complement strand
AAAAAAAAAATTTCTTAGACACAAGGTCTTGCTATGATGCCCAGGCTATCCTCAAACTCCTGGGCTCAAGCAATCCTCCCACCTAAGCCTCCCAAGTAGCTGGGACTACAGGCATGCATCACTGTGCCTAGCAAAAATATTATTTTTAGTTAATTATATTCTACCTAAATTAAATATAATTTTAATCATTTCTTTTTATTTCATTGAGATATATCCTGTTACATAATATTAAAACTATTGTGAAATAAACACGATCTCAGAAATTAATCTCCAACATGTGACTTGAATTAAAGCAAGTGTTCATTGTATCCAAATAAAACAAATACTTATGCCATGTCAACATGACTGCAGGAAGAGACAGTTACTTTGGTTCTTGAATATACATATTTAGTTTTCCGTGTGACTAGTTAAAATTCTAATTGATATCAGCAGAAGTATAAACTAGTGCATCTATCTCAGTGATTATGTCCATATTATTGAATTACTAATAGGAAAAAATTATAACATTTAAATAAAATAATCTCTATAAAATTTATATTCAAATCAAATTAAGATATTCACATAAAGAGAGGGAAGTATGTGTTAGATTTCTAACATAGACATTGAGAACCTGTCTAAACAATTAAAAAATTACACAATATAAATGACAGTGCTTATACCATGGGGTGTCATTCCCCTTACAGTTTAGAGGATTGTGGAAAGGAAATGTGGTAAAGGAAGCCACTAGTGAGACCTGTGAATTCTGGAGTTATGAGGTGAGTGGTCCTGAAAGAACTGAAGGGAAAACCTAAACCAGAAGGGACTTCTGCACTGATGCTTGATTGGAGCTTGAGGAGGCAATTGCCTATGTGATTTTATTCTCCAATCTCGTTTATGTGCATTAACGTCAGCAGAGAAGAGGAAACAAAATTAATTTTCTTTACCACCTTGTAGACTATTCTCAACACAAAATGTCAGTTCACTTAAACAAAATGTTAAATGTCGTTGAACACTAGACCTGCTTCTCTAGTGTATTCCAAAAGGAGAAGTCAGCTTTATTTGTACAGAACCATTTTTCTTGGGAAATGAAAAGTATTGATTTATCCTTCTTTCTGGTGTTTGTCTCTCTCCTGCTTCATACTGAAGTGAAAGCCAATCTGAATGAGAAAAGAAATTCTACCCTTTCCTAGCTAAGATGTCACACATTCACACAATAGAAATAAATTGTTCCCAAACCTTTCTATGTCTGTTAGTTTGAAATTATATTTTGATACTTTTTTCTGAGAAAATTTGGGATAATGGAGAAATTTCTAATTTGTTCTGTTTATTATTTCATTCATTATAATTTATAGATATGATTGAAATAAATAACTACATGTCATTAAAATATAATTCTACTTATGATTTATGATTTTCTGATAGATCATTTTCAAAGCTTACAAGATATATAATTATTTTCTATTTTTTGATTGGTTTTGTCATTGACTAGTATAAAAAATATTTTGCCTCTTGGCATCTTTTAGGAAAGAATAAAACATTATTTTTCAAAACTTATCCTCTGGCTACATATAGCCTTTTATGTTGACATTTAAAGTGATTAAAATAAAATAAAATTAAATATGTAATTCCTCAATAATAATAACCATACTTCAAGTGCTCACTAACCACATGTGGTTAGTGGCTACCATATTGGACAATGCAGATATATCAAACATTTCCATCATCACAGAAGGTTCTATTGGACAGTGCTGTTTTATCCATTTACACCTGAAATTTTAATAATCTTAATTTATAAACAGTAATTCTAGCTTCCAAATAATTATTGTATTTATCTTCTGCCATTATTCTCTCTTGTTTAAGTAGATCACTAATTTAAATCTATGATGTCATGTTTACAAAAGCTAATTACAAAAACTCATGCTAATTTTTTTCTGACTTGTCTGAAATGTTTGTTAAAATTCCTCAACATGTAAATTTTTTTTTTAACAGAGTATAGTGCCAGTGGTCAGAGAAACTAAAAATCTGGCTTTTTTAAAATAATTTTTTTGAGAAAATCTCATTTTCTACATCAGTAAATGGGGAAAATACCACCTCCCAAACAATATGAGAAAATATCTTTAAAACACTTATCACAGTGCCACCAATGTTTAGTAAATGCTATGTATAATAATAATAATTATTATTATCAATAATGGTAATATCACAATCACTTAAAGATAAATTATAGTACTCCATGTTATTGATATTTTATAACATAAAAGCAAAAATAATGCAAATATCCAGGGTTTTCTATATTTCCTTACTTAAGACATAAACTTGGAGTTGAATATATATCTATACATTCATACATTCATGTATATGTCATTGTTATTTATAAAATATTTACTAATATATAATAAATGGGAAAATCATTAAGACTGCTAGCCTCATAACATACTGTCCCCTCTATTGACTTTATAGAAAAAGCAAGTGAGTTAACATCCAAAAACTTAATCAAAAAACACATCTTCTTTCATTTTTATGTTTTTTATCTATTTTACCCTTGTTTCCTTAAATATATTTCCACTCCCTAAATTCTCTTCTATATGGTTAAAACATTATTCATTTTACTTACATTTTGTACTAAAGTTACATATGTTTGTATTTTATATTTATGCCTATGCAATGCTTAGTATGATGTTTTGCTGATAGCATATAATAAATATTTTTGAATGGGTAAACATATTAATGAGGTTACTATATTAATTAGCTATTTCTCCATAACAAACCACTCCAAAACTCATTAACTTAAAACCACGGCCACTTATTATTGTACATGCCTTTATAGGTCAGCTGGATTCCTCATGCATCTGTGGGCAGCTGTGCATTGAGGGGGTATATTTGCTGATCTTGGCTGAGCTCTCTCACATAACTTGGGCCTTGAATAAAATAAATAAGTTTTCCCAACTTTGGCCACATAGTTGCTCATTATCTAGCAGGTTAGCATGTGCTTGGACTCATGGTGGCTGACAAAGGACCGAAGACAACAACTGCAAGTGTGCAAAGCCTCTTGAAACTCAGAACTGGCATAATGTCTATCATGCTGCATTCTGTTTGACCAAAAAAATGACAAGGCCCACCATTCTGATGGGCAAGACTGCAAAGCCACATTGAAATAACAAAGATACAATGCAATAATCAGAGCCATTTTTTAACAAAAGTCTACTACTCTATACTCTTCTCTGCCCTACTCTTTTCCTAGGAAACTGAAGTTATAATTCCATTAAAGTAATCCTTTGATTCATATATTCATTCATATATATATGTAAATATTTATTTCATATTTATATATATAAAAACTATCCTCACATCTTCTTAAATATTCCCTTGAATTAACTTTCTCAGTTATCTCATTGAGTAGGCTGTCTGTTTTATGCTGAAATCCTGACTAATAGAAGTACAATATGGATTTTGCTGCAAAGTTAAAATATTTGTTGCATTCAGTTGAGATATCTTTACTTTAGGGAATTAACACCTATTCAAGAAATAAAATGTGCCCAGATTTTTAAATGTTTAATTGTATTTTCCAAATCTTAAAAATATACAAAGCACATAGCAAAATTTCATGTCTTGAAATAATCAAATATTTAATATTAAATGATAAATGAATACTTAAAATTATTTGATTTCTGGCTAGCATCACCATCTTTCAAATAATTTAAAAGAATGTAATTCCTTGGATTCAGATCTCATCTCTATCACTTACTTGTTGACCACCTAGCAAGTTACTTTTCCTTGTCAGTAAATGGAAATAATAAAATTACTTACTTTATAAGGTTATTGTGAGAAATACATAAAATATTAAATAGAAACTTCTTAAAAGAATGTCTAAGAAATTTTAACTTCTTAATAAATAGTATCGAGTATTAATAGTATACCAGCAGTAATAATAATGTGCTAAAATAGAAGTACTTTCTGAGAATTTTTGAATATGTGTGTGTATATATGTATATATTCATAAATTTTATTTAAAGGCTAATATTTCTATCAAATTTTATGTTATAATTTAAACATCTATTACTATAAAATAATTTAGGTATTCCTAATATCTTACTATAAAGAAATAGCTCTAAAATCAAGATTTTTGCATTTAATTGTTTTATAATTATATATTGCAATTATATATTATTGCATAAGAGTCAAAGAGCTGCAATTATTAGATAAGTGATATAAACTTAAAAAAATCTATTCATACTTTCTTATTGCTTTCATTTACCTGTTTTAACCTTTTAAAGTATGAAGGACCTCATTTCCTAAAGCAACATACATATCATTTTGAAAGTCTTTACTAATCCATTTTATAGATGAAAGAACATGCCTTCTGTTGTCTGTCCTAGGTGCCATGGGGAGATGGTTTGAATTAGATGTACTCCAGGGACTCTAAGAAAAGTTTCTCTTTAATAAAGTTTAGGCTATACATTTTCATATATTTATTACCTCATTGTTTTATTCTGAAATAACTGCTCACATCATTTGCCTCTTCATGCATTCCACCCACAGAATTTGAATACTAGTATTCTAGTTTCATGTAATTTCTCTCCTTGATGTCATTATATAGCCATTCTTGGGCTTTGATACTAGATCTACCCTCTGTAACTCATGCACTCACAGAACTGAAGCTCGCTGAACCTGAAATGGCCCTTTTAAAAGCCTTGCTCACTTTATCATTACCACACTGCTATGTGAAGACCAGTGACAGCCTGTTGTTTTATTTCTTGAATTGTGCTGACACCATTGTTTTCTTTCTGGGACATAGTGTTTGTACTTCGTGACAAGAGGAGATGTGTTTCCTTTTTTATCCTCTCATTTCAAATATGTAGCGTTTTTGTTATTTGCAGTACTGAACTGTATTTATAACTCCTCTAGTCGAAGAGAAAGCCTTCTTGTATAACTCAAAGGTAGTTTGACTTCTTTGATTCCTATTTTAAATTGAGGTCCCTGAAAACCAACATGTATCATAGTGACTTAGTATGTTAAAAAAATGGAGCACTTTTAGGAACTTTGATGGATATAAAGCTAAAAGTTGACTATTTTCTGCTACAGAAGTATTTATAAAACCAAGAAAGGGTTTACAAAAAGTGCCTGGATCACTACATGAGAATGCAGACTCTGGTAAATCTACAAATGATTTAGAAGGAGAGGATGTTATGATTATTGAGGTCAGTTTTTCATAGAGACAGGTGCAGACTTGAGCATGGGCTTCAAATGTGAGATATTTCATAAAAGCTGTTTCTACACAAAGAAAGAAGGCAATGCTTTGTGTTCAGACTTCGGAATCTGGTTGGTTCCAATATTAACTCAAAGGCTGACATTCAGCAGCCTTTTCTCCTCACATGGTGTCAGTGTTTCCTTTAGCAAAATGAAAATCTATTGTTATTTTATAAAATGAAAATGCTTGGAAGATTTAGGGTTATAATTGAATATAATATTTCTTATTTGCTCACTATGTGCTAACACTAGGCCAGGCTTTCACTTATTGTATTTCATTTACAACAACCCTGTGAGGAACACATATGTTTAACAGACATAGTGATGAGGATGCAGAAGATTAGGTATCATTCTAAAAAAAATAAATACAATATTCAGTTTGTCTTATTGCAAAATTCAACTTTTTTACCACTGAAGCACATTTCTAGAAAGTAAGATAATTTATAGAAATTTAAGAGATCTTGTATAATAAACTATTCAAATCTTGTGTTCTTGAGAGCAAGTTTGGTGTACAATAATAGAGGTGATGATGATGTTGACGAAGATAATGATGATGAAGATCTACACTATTGAATACCTGCTCTGCCATAGGCCCTATAATACATACCTTATGTATCTTACCTATATTAACTTTTAGAAAAGCAACATCACAAAAGCATTGCTATTCCCACTTTAAAAGATAAGGAGACAAGAGCCTACGTACATTATCCAAGGTCATTTAGCTAGTAAATATCTCAGCTGAAGAAATATGATATTCACTCATGGCCATTAATTACTACAATTCTATATAGTAATGTGTTAAAATACACATTAACCAAATATATCTAACAGCACATCCCGTGCCACAAAGCATGACATTCCTTGCACTTTAACTAGTTCTGCAGTATTCTTGAGAGCAGCCAGTTCTGTCAATACAGTGGACTGTTCCGTTATGATCTGGATCCCATTCCTAAACTTCTCTCAGCACTTTCAAAAAAAAAAAAAACAAAAAAACAAAAAAAACAGGGCTTTAGGTATAATTTCAAGTGAAAATCTCTGCATATTATAATGAAGAATCCAGGATATTAAACATCACTCTAAAAACATATACCTCCCAAAATTCTTGCCACACCTATATTCAGCAATTTGGTGCTTTCTTACTTAAATATTTCCTCTTAATACTTTCCTGTGTTGATTACATTTAATCTTTCTGTTGAAGCTATTACAGTAACTGCCTCCTCCTCTGCTTTCTTCAACAAGGTGTTTATATTGTCTCTAAAATCTGAAGTGGAAACCACCCCAAAATACATGTGTGTCTTAGCTAGGGAACCTCAGTGTGCTCATTGTCTGAGATATTTTCTGGTTCTCATTAGAAACCTAGATTGCTGGAAATGTTTCACTCTTATCCACCAGAGAAAAGACAGTTGAAACTTGCTATGCTGCACTGAATTCTAAGGCAGACTAATCAATCTAATTCCGTCTAAACCTATTTACCCTGTCCAGGAGATCTGCTAATGAGGAATGCCAGTAACTCCTAGTTCCTGACACTGCTTTCCAAAAGTGAGTTAATGAACCAATTTAAAGGGACATGCTTGACGTTTGCAAATTAGTTTAACTGGCTTGTTGGGGCAGCTTTGAACTGCATTGGACTGATATGGTTGTCATTAAACCATCCCATCATGTGAGATTTTTATACTTCGGTAAACTTTAAAAGATATCTTAATAATTGAATAAATTCAGGTTATCATCTAGTATTTTGAAAATTTCTTGATTATGATGCTAAAGTTTAGAATTTTTAAAAATGTTATTTCTTCAATCTCCACAATAATATTGTGCAATTTTATGATGATGCCTATTCTCAATTGAAAGTAGCACAGCTTTTGCAAAAAAGTGTGTATTGTCAGTGATTACAGATAGTTCAGTAACTTTACCAGAATGTACAGAAGGTGGGTTTGATGTTTTAACTATCTGCCTCATGGGAGATACAATCTGAGGTTTCTAGGCAACAAAGCATCATATATGTTATTTAAAATCTACTCGGAAAGGACAAAATACACCGAATTAGGTTATTTTTAAAATGTTACATACTTTAATTGTAAAAGAAGTATATTATATGAAAAATGGATTATGTTCATAAAGGAATTCGTTTATCTGTTTATAAAACATATTTGTAATGCCTGCTCTATTTTAGGTCCTCAGTTAAACACTGGAATGTAAACATGAAAGAAATTGTCTACTGTTCTGTCTCACTCTGGTGTTAAAACTGGGAAATTTTATTCTTGGTCTGAAAAATCTTTGTGCATAAACTCAGGAAACTCAAGAAACAGGAGAGATTGATTCACTTCAAGTATAGAAAATAAAGAAGGAAATAAACATCCACAAAGCTAGTGCTATAATACAAAAATGGACAAGATGCTATTAGAACACAGAGAGAGAAGTAGGCAATAGCATTGTCGTGTCTGGCAGAGTAGCATGGTAAAGTTCATTTGGAAGACAAGGTGATGTCTGAGTCAGGCCTTAAAAATTAAGAAGAAAAACTGAAGAAGGAATAGAAATCTCCCATGTACGTTGGGGAAAATATGAGCTAGTGTGCAAGGATTGACACTCAGAACAAAGGAAATCTTGGGCAAAGGGCCAGAGGCAAAGAATGTGAACTGGTTAGACAAGAGTAGAGAAACAAATCTTGTGGTAAAATTCAAGGGTAGACGGGTGTTTACCTACATGATGAGTGCGATGTGCACTGTTGGGGGAATGGACACCCTTGAGGCTCAGTCTCGGGGGGTTGGGAGGGGCATGGGCAATATACTTAACCAGAACGGTTGTACCCCCATAATAAGCTATAATAAATAAATAAATAAAAAAAGAATTCTATATATAGCAAAACTGTTTCAAAAATTAATGCAAAATAAAACCATTTCCAGAAAAAAAAAAAAATTCAAGGGTAATCATTACTGGGTAAATTGTCATTCTCTGACAGTTTTTTTTTTTTTTTCCTTCTAACCCCACTCCTTTCTTCCGCTGTGGGTATCTGGGTGCAGCACAAAGTTTATGGGATTTCATGAAGTAGGGAACAGTGACATATCTGTTTGTGTGTCCTTGTTTCGATGTCTACCAAGGTAGGACACCATTATTTTAAATGAAAGGGTCAGTAAAGAAAGCCCTAATTAATGGATCTAGAAGATTTAAATAAGCAGAAAATGGATGGAGTAGAGATGAGTATTCAAGGTAAAGAAAAAAAAAATTACAGTGAGGTGAGTTTACCTTTGTATTGTGCTCTGGTAGAGAACTAGAATTTTAAAAGAGCAGTGGTCAGCCTGAATGATGTACTATCATAGGAAGCTGTGAACACAGAGAGATTCATGGTCAGTGATGCATATGACAAGCAGAAAAAATAGGGTAACATAATCTTTATATTGTTCCATTTACTTATAATATTTTTTCCATTTCTTTTCACTTCTTATTAGTACTGTCTGAGAGAAGCACATTTGGCAAGATTTTCTGTGGTTATTATGTAATTAAAAAAAAGACAGGGAAGCTACCTGTTCTGTTTCAGTTCTCATCCTCTAAATATGTATCACACACTAAACTCTTTTCTTGCACCCAGTCTATTACTTGTGCCTACTATTCAAGATTCCTGTTATCTCATTTCCAATTCTTCTAACTGCTAAAGGAGTAAAATCTGCAGAAATATAAATAGAAATGCTGGGAGTAAGACCTCCTTCAGCACGATTTTGAACTTGACAAACTACAGTGCAGCTGTTTACATCAGAGTTGTCTTATCTTTGCAGGATGGATAAGGAGACTGAATAATATTTTAGTCATGATTACTGTAAGAGACTTTATGTTAAAAATGATATTTATTTTCTTTTTTTCTTTTTTTTTTTTTTTTTGAGACAGAGTCTCATTCCGTTGCCCGGGCTAGAGTGCCGTGGCATCAGCCTAGCTCACAGCAACCTCAAACTCCTGGGCTCAAGCAATCCTACTGCCTCAGCCTCCCAAGTAGCTGAGACTACAGGCATGCGCCACCATGCCCGGCTAATATATATATATATATATATATATATATATGTATATATATATATATATATATATATATTTTAGCTGTCCATGTAATTTCTTTCTATTTTTAGTAGAGACAGGGTCTCACTCTTGCTCAGGCTGGTCTCGAACTCCTGAGATCAAACAATCCGCCAACCTTGGCCGCCCAGAGTGCTAGGATTACAGGCGTGAGCCACGGCGCCTGGCCAAAAATGATATTTAAATGAATCTAGTTCTCTGAGAAATAGTTTAAACTCCATAAGCTATGACTACTGTCAAACTCCCTAGTTCAACAGATAGTATCAAACATAGTAACAAAAGAAGCTTAATATTTAAAAATCTTTGTAACAAGAATACTTTGTAGGTTCCCAGAGAGAAATAAAACAATCCATAAAAATAAAAATTATTTCACAGTACATATTGATTTATATTTTCAAGCAAACAAAACAATAAGCCCTTTTAGGATGAAATATGGAAAACTTTATAGTATTCCAAAAGATTTTAACTAAATTCTCTGAAGTAAAAATGTGATACTTCTCTTGAACTACTTAAAAATATAACACATTATCAAAACTTGCAAATCCTAACTAAGCTCTATTATTTTAAATATTTTCAAAAACCTGTACTAAGTTTGTTTTTTCTGTTCTCTGAATTTGGAATATGTCAAACATAACTTTTTCAATAATAATTTTAAATTTCTGAGGAAATTGTGTATGTATTGCTTAGAAAGAGAAGCTTTGGGGAGACATGAAAACTGTCTTTCAATATTTAAAAAGGCTGTCATGTAGAAAAGACTTCAAGGAGATGATGCTCTTTTATTGGAAACATTTAAAGCAGAAGCTATATAAAAACTCAAGATACTGTATGCAGAGATCTTAAATAGGTGGTTGAACCTGTTGACATTTATATTTCATTCTATTTTATACAGTCCATTAGGGAATGTGTTTTGTCTGACAAAGATAAAATAGTTTTATTGTATGTTTCTGAGCATAAAGCAGAAGAGGTAAAGATGCCTCCATGAGGTTTTTAAAGAATCTTTTAAAAAGTTAAAAAAAAAATTACTGTAGATTTAACCAGGAAAAGTAGTGCCCTGGGTTAAGTTCTACTTATAAGACTGTCTCATATTGCTCAAATATCCTTCCCTCATTCTCTACAAAGACCAATATCTTACAAGGAAGTTAAAAACTGCCATCCTTAGAGCTCTTGCTTATCCAAATTATACTGTTCCATTAATCCTATCTGACTACAGGGGGCTTATATGTGAGTATGGAGGGTCGGTACATCACAATGTAGGTATGCTTATGAGATTCAAAGTCTAAGACTTTGAAGAATTTAATAGTTGACTCTGAAAGAATGATGGTGAGTAGATTATGTGTTTGTTTGTGCTTTGAACATGCATACTCACTAAGAACCAAGGAAAGTATAGCTCTATAATATTACATCAGAAAATCACTACTCTTTTGAAAATATTTTAATATGACCAAGTCACATCTTTCTAAAGTTAAATATGCTAATAATAATATTAACTGTGAATGAGGAGGAGGAGGAGAAAGAGATGGAGGAAGAGAAGGGAGAGCAGGATTATTGTTCCAATATTCTCTTCTCATTTAATTCCACATTCTCAGGGCCCCTTATCCTCCTCTTCACTTTGGTATGTTCAGGGTGTTTTGTCAGCACCGTGCTGCAGATGTCTATGCTTACATGGGAAAATGAACAAGAAAAATCTGTTTTCTTTGTGTTTTTCCTTGCTGACATCCAAGCATAAGCAAAAATGTATGTAAGCAAATGAGCCAAATGATTATGTGTAATTAGCTTGTGGAATATATGAAAGCAAATTGTTTGCTATATATAAGCAGTGGTTTTTTTTTTACAAGATTATATTATCATTAAATCATATCTGGAGCCAGTCAATTAGGACATTCAGTGAAATTTAGTCAATTAGAAGTCAACTCTGTGAGCATTTCTACAAGAAGTTTTCTACAACGTTCAAACGGTTTTGTGGTTTTGAAAATGATGTAATTTCTTCATGATTCTAATCTATTGGTATTAAAAGAATGTAGTAATTTAATCTCTTTTAAATGATAACCTTTAAATTATGCCCTTATCATAGCATTTGCTATCTTCTTGAGCTCTCCAATGAGGTAATTGATCTCATTGTTATTGTGTGTCAATTTTGAGATGCATAATTTGCTTGACTCATTTATCACACTTTATAATCACCATGGATGATGACTACAGCTTTAATGTAGTTCTATTTTTGATTAGTGTAATGTTGTTTCCAAGTTTCATTATCTACAAAGGATTAGAAGAATTGTGTCTCTATGCCTGTCAAGTTTCGCACTTAACATGAAAACTAAATTCACTTCAAAGAGTCCATTGAAACAAATTTCATTAAAGCACCCTTGCTTAAATAAAACGAGCTCTTATTTTGGAAAAATTATTTATATGATAATAAGAATTCTTAACTAGATAGTTTAAAGAGATAATGCATCTAGGTCAGAGTTTCACTAGTTTGTGAATATTACTTATTCTTATCTATGATCTCCAGAGTATAAAAACATCTTTAATGGGATTTGGGACTCTGTATCTGGCTTTCACATCATCATGGATGCATCAGAAAGAGTGGAATGTAAATATTTAATAATCAAATCTAGGTTTTCTTCCCAGCTCCACCACTTACTACTAATTTTTTTATTAGAAAAATTACTCATCATCTGTTTCCCAATTCCTTGTCCATATAATAGAGATGATAACACTTTGGAGTTAGTTTCTTAGAATTACTACAAGGCAATAATATATATGAAAGTACTTAACATATTGTCTGAACTAATAGACATTCAGTATTTGTTATTCTCTTCCCTCCTTTACAATAATACCAGATATTTCTTTGTCATTACTTATTACACTAACATTCATTAATGTTTTGTGTCTTCATTTTTTATTAGAGTTGTTTAAATATTCACAACATTTTTATTAATTAGGATGGACTGGGAGTAGATTATTTCGCTGGAAAAGAAATCATCTCCATTTTTTTTCTTACTCTGTTGATATACATGTTATACATACACATCTTCCATGTTGTAACATTCCAAGTCATCTCAGAAGGAAGATTACACTGTTGGGAGATCAGAGTGTACACATGGCAAGTTACCTACTTAATATTCTTTTCTTCTTCTTCTTCACTGACAAATCTTTATTCATTTGGATGAACACTAACAGGTCCGATTAAAGATATTTGTTTTTCCTAACTTTCTTTTTGTTTCAGAACTTCTGAAATATTCTTGTCTTATTCTATATATTCAGATTTCTCCAAATTAGGACCCTTCTACTTGAATTGTCAGAATGGTCATAAGGACATTTCCTTTTTTTTCTTTAAATGCTTTCTCATCTAGTCATAGTGTTCTTTGTTTTCCTGTAGAGTTCTAAATCCTTTTCTAGAGCATGTTTTAATCTGTCAGATGCATTTTTGTCTCTTGACATATATTTCCCAAATGTTCAAGAACATTTCTCAAAGAGTGTTAATCATTGTAAAGGATGTATTTTTGAATTTTGCAGGGTCATCAAAGAATGGATGGAAAACTAGATTTTGAAATAAATGTGTTTTCTCATCCTTAGATTTCACAAAACTTAGCACAATGATGAACGAGAGAGCTCTCTTTCTATAGTCATCTTGGCTTAG
>JAQIFY010002975.1:0-12922 GCA_028533085.1 Varecia variegata | reverse complement strand
CACACCCCATACACACCTGCACACACCTAGACACCTGTACAACCCATCTGCACACACCTGCATACACCACACACCTGTTCAACACCCCACCTGCATACACCCCATATACACCTGCACACACCTAGACACCTGTAAAGCCCACCCCCACACCCCACCTGCATACAGCCCATACCACACCTGTATGCACCCCACACCTGCACACAGCCATATACACCTACGTAACCCCCCACACTTGCATACCCCACACACCCCATACACACCTGCACACACCCTGCACACCCTATACACACCTGCACACCCCATACACACCTGCACACACCCAGCACACCCTATACACACCTGCACACCCCATACACACCTGCACACCCCCTTAACCCCTTTGTGCTGCTATGACAAAATCCCTGAGACTGGGTAGTTTAAAGAACGGAACTTTATTTCCTGACGTCTGGACGTCCCAGCTCAAGGCCGCAGGCTCAGTGGCTGGCGAGGCCCGGGCTCTGCTTCCAGATGGCGCCCGCCACGCCCTCACAGGGCACAGCAGCAGGGCAGAGCGAACCGTGTGAAGCCGCCTTTATGCGCCCCGATCCCACCCTGAGGGCAGAGCCCTCCCGGCCATCTCTTGGCAAAGGCCCCACCTGCTGCTGCCGGCGTGTTGGCTACGACCTGCCACGAACCGTGCGGGACACACAAACCGCGGCACACCCACCCGCCAGCTGACGGGGGTCCTGGCCTGGGGTCAGAGCTGTTGGCCCTCACGCCTGCCTCCCCCTTCCCGCCAGGGTCCCGTCATCAGGCCCTGCCCACGGGACAGCCGGGGCCAGCATGCCGTGGCCAGGCCAGAGCGCAGGTCGTCACGGGACACCAGCCGGGGCGCAGAGGGCCACCAGCCGGGGCACAGAGGGCCGGCCCGCAGCGGCCCCCAGGCTGGGCCAGGAGGGTGCCAGAGCCACGGCTGCACCTGCTGGGGCCTCCCTGGAGAGCTCTGTGTCCTGTGGGAGATGCAGGTGTGGCCCCTCCTCTGGTCTCCACATGAGGGGCTGCCACAACAGCCCCTTGCAACCACGAGGGCAGGGCCCGGGGACCACAGAGACGCTGAGCTCAGGGAGGCCCCACTCCCGCCCCAGCAGCCGCTGAGCTCCGTGTGGCTCGGGAGAGCCCTGAGCTGCAAGGTCAGAGAGCTGCGGGTCACCCCGTCCTGGAGACCTCTGCCCTGTCCCAGTGCCTTCGAACCTGCAGGGTCACAGCTGGCCAGGGTAGCCACCAACTGGGGAGCTCAGCCGGGCTACTGGGGGCCCCTGGCCCTACAAACGTCCCCATCTCCCTCTCGGTCCCACAGGCGTGTTCCCTGAGCACTGCAGTCCAGTGCGCGGCAACTGCCCACCGTGGCGGCCTGGGCTGCGTGGGGCCAGCGGCTGGGGACTGCCCAGTGCCCCAGGGGACCCCTGCTGGGCGGGGCCCAGGCCTGAGGGCCAGACCACTGGGGGTGGGGTGGCTGCCCCCCACAAACCCAGGCAGGTAACCGCCAAACCCCGCGAGGCCCGGCCTCCACGCAGAACCAGAGTCAGAGGGGACAGGAGCCCGGAGGGGCGGCCACCCTAACTGCCCCAGCGCTGACCACGTGCTGCACCCACGGCTACGGCTCTGACGGGCGTGGGGGGCTGTGGCCTCGGGGAGCACCGTCTCCAGGGCTGTTCCAGAGGGCACGCCCCTGTGCCACCCTGTGAAGGCTCTGCCACCACGGGCAGCTGCTGCGAGCGGCTGCAACAGCGCACCTGAGCTGGGCGACCTAGGAAGGGGGTTTATTCAGCTCATGGTTCTGGTGGCTGGGAAGTCCAAGAATGGGCATCCAGTTGGGCCTCGGCTGTTTCCTCTCGTGGGGGACAGCGGAAGCGGAGCCACGTGGAAAGACAGCGGGTGGCCAGGGAGGAGGGGGGGCACCGAGGACGCCATGCTGTGGGAGCTGATCCTTGCGGGGGCGCAGAGGGCCCCCGTCCATCCGGGAGGGAGCCACCCCATGCCCCGACACTTCCTGCCGGGTCTCAAGCTCCACACAGGCTGGGGGCACAACCAGACCGCAGCACCCGCCGCCCGGACGCTGCAAACTGGCCCAGCGCAGACGGGCAGCCCCACAGTCCTGAGGGGCACGACAGGCTGTGGGTTTCTGGGAGACACGAGAACTGTCACGATTAACTAGAGAGCGGCACCAGCACCCTCTAAAACGGGGTGGCAGCTTCTGAGGCCCATCTACCTGCAGAAACGGCTCGACTTCGAGGAAAGAAGGGCAGCTCCTGGAACAGATTTTGCAGCCACTGTGCGTCGCGGATGTGTTGCTCGAGCTGCTGAGCGGTTCCCACGCCTCTGAGGGAGAACGTGCTCCCACGTGACCCAAGGTCGGCAGGGCCTCGCCCTTGGAGGCGCTGACACCGCCTACACACAGCAGCCTTCTCCGGCCGAGCACGCGTGTGTGGCCCCCACAGACGGGGCAGGGCGGTGACTGCCTGGAGCCACAGCAGCTGGCAGCCGGGCCCTTGCCCTGGGCCACTGGGACGTTTGTGGGACCGCTGACCTGCACGGGGTGAGGCTGGAGCAGCAGGGACAGCTCTCAAGTGCCCCTGAAGACCAGGAAGCCGCTCCACCAGGGCACCCCAAGTCCACAAGCGTGTCAGGGGCCTCCCCAGCTGACCGGGGCAGCCTCGGCCACTCAGGCCCTCCCCTGGGGACGTCTGTCCTCCAGGAAGACAACTCAGAAGTGTGCCAGACCAGGGCCCGGTCACCACACACATGTAGGGAAACATGCAAAAGCCACAACCCCCGGCCCAGGTCGACGCGTAACTGCAGACCCAGAATCTCACGGTGCGACCTGTCAGACTGACGCTGCGACCTGCCACCGAGCCGCTTCCATCACAGCCCACGTAACGTGCTGCCACTGGCCACTTTCTCTCCTCACAAGTGACACTTCTGGGAACCTCTTGGCAGCTCTGCTTTGACGCGGCCAGACCTGCCGGCGCCAGCCCGCCAGGCACCATGGGGGAGGCTAGGCGTGGGGAGCACGCGACCCACACGCACACGCACCGCGTTGGCCGTCTCTGGCGTGTCGCTCCGACAGAGAAGAGCCAGCGATGTGTGTGCTTCACCCGGCACTTCCCCAGACAGGTGCAGGGAACGGCCGGCTTGTCCTCCCCTCCCCGAGCACCGGCCGTCCCTGAGGCACGAGGACCCCAAGCCAGTGTGACCCGAGCAACGGCCCTCACCCTGCCAGCCGGGTCAGCTCGTCCCACCACGGGAGTCCCCGCAGGTCTTGGCGGGGAGACCGCCAGCTTCGTCAGGCAGGGCGCTGGCCCGGCCGGCCCCAGCCCTGGCCCCTCGCTGCCGAGCCGCGGCCCGGGGAAGGCACGGCTCACGCCCAGGCCCACGCTGACGCAGGCTGCAACGTGGACGGACCCTGAAAACACGCCGAGCAACAAGCAGCCAGACGCAACCTGGCACGTGCTTCACGATCCCACGGACACGCGTGTGCAGGACGGGGAAGTCGAGACGGAGAGGACCGGCGGCTGTCAGGGGACCCCAGCGGGCAGGGTTCCTCCCTAGGGCGCCGAGTGCTCTGGAGCCTGAAGGTGGTGGCTGCAACGCAGCAAATGACAGGGCCTGAACACTTTCAAACGCTCAATGGTTAATTTTGTGTCACGTGAATTCTACCAAAACAGAATGGTTCTTGGAACACAGAAGCCCTAGGACAGCTGGGTCTTTCTCCTTCCATTCTGAGCGGCACGGTGGGTGAGGTGCCGAGTTCCCGGGTCCTCACCTGACCAGCCCAGCGGCTGCACCCGCACCTCGGGGGTGGGGCCCGGGGAGCAGCAGCGCCCGCATCCCGCCGAGGACTGTGCGGCCCGGCGCCCGGGCAGAGACCTCACGCCACGGCCGGGCTTGGGCCCTCAGGGACTTCCCACCCTGACGTCCCAAGATCCCAACGGCTCCTGCACACGGCACACCACAGCCCACGCTGCCCCTGCGTGACTCGGAGAAAGCAGCCGCGTGCCAGGGCACGGGGAGGCTCCGGGAAGGGGTGGAGCCCTCGCCCTTGGCGGTCACCTGGGGGACCCGCCTGCAGGAAGCACCTGTCCTCCCAGAGAGCCCAACCTCTGGAGTCCTGTGGGAACAGAGCACGCCTGCTCACCAGACACGACATCGGCGTGTCTCTGGCCGCGGCCCTGCATACCTGACCCCCACAACCCAGCTGCTTTCGGCTCAAACTGGCCACAGCTGTGCTGACGCTCCGCCGGCAGGACAGGTCACCCGGCTTCCACCCACGCCCAGCGCATGGCGAGGACTCTCGCCCGCTCGACAGGGCTGTGGCCATATGGCTTGCAGGCGACGCCCGAGGGGCCTCCCCAGCCACAGCCCAGCCCGGGACAGTGGGGCCCGACCACGCGTGCCGGCCTCTGGAGGGCCAGGGCCCCTCGCGACTCTCGAGGTCCCACGGGGGCAGGGCCCAGCAGGAGGTTCTGCCAGACGCGCAGCGAGCCCGGACTTCACCGTGGGTGCGAGAACGGGGCTAGGTGACCGGGAAGGTGTGGTCCCTGTGAAGGCCCCTCTCCGGGCCGGAACAACCACATGCCCTGAACTGCGCACAGCTCTCCTGAGGTCGTTTACAGAACTGTGCAGACACACCAAGGCATCCGGTCAACAGTCTAATGACTCAGGGACACCGCGTGTTTCACCGTGACGGGCAGGCCGTTTACTCTTTCCCGCACAAGTTCCTTCCTCAGGCTCATCCGTTACACGGAAAGCGGGAGGCTGCCCTCAGCCCCGCCCAGCCCGTGTGGCCCCCACGGGCCCCTGCGACACGTGGGCTTCTGCCAGGAACACGCAGGACTGACAGCGAGACGGGGGCCACCCCAGGAGGACGGCGGGGCAGACAGCCGTGTCCAGCCGGCACGGGGAGGGCCCGGCACGATGCTCGGAACAGACCACACACGGCTCCACGGTCCGGCCTCACGCTTTGCGTGTTCCTCCCACTGTTCAGGTTTGCGGCTGCGTCCCTGCCGCTGACATGACCGCGCACACGTTCACACCTCCCGGCTGTGCCCACCGGCCAAAGGGGACAAGATAACGGTCTTTTGTTTAAAAAAATAAGCTCTGCACATGCAAATTAAAACTTGAAAAAGAAAAAACAATTAAAACCACCTACAAAGCTAGTTCTTTGCGGAGGCCGCAGGTTCCGGAGACTGAAGAAACTCATAGGGGTCGTGGGTCACATCCGGCTGCTCCCCGACGCTGAGGCGAGAAGGGCTTCCTGCGGTTTTGAGAAAAACGTGGCAGCTCAGCGCACACGGCAGATGCGCCGTGCGGCGCTCGTGAAGCCAACGGTCAGCAAGGCCAACACTCAGCTGGCCCCTCGCTGGCCCCGGCACCCGAGGGCTGCCCCTGGGCCTGGGCGAGCTCAGCCCGGCCACCGCTCCGCGGAGAGGGAGCTCCTGGGCCAGAGGCCCCTGGGACAGACCCCGAGCCCAGAGCAGCTCCCGTGTCACCCAAACCACCGGGGTGTCGGGCCTCAGATGTGAAGCCGACCACAGCCACCCGCAACCCAGCGCTCCAGGCACTGCTCAGGCTCCAGGATGGACAACACCGGTCCGTCCTCAGATGGCTGCAGCTACACCTCTGCCGCTGCTACCTCTCGGGAAACGCCAGGACCCGCTCTGCTGAAAGAGGGATTCGGCGTCTACCTGTGAGGGCTCCGAGAATGCCACAGGGACACTCACGGAGCCACGGAGCAGATACCCGGTGCCGCACGCTGTGCTGAGACCCCCAGCCAGGGCTGACATCCCCCCTCACACACCAGGCCCTGCCAAGCAAGGCCACGTGCCCCCGCCCGAGACATGCTGCCGGCGGGGTCCCTGCAGGGCCAGGCACTGGCACGGGCGGAAGGTGTGTGCAGACCCGTCGGGGGCAGCAAACGTCCCCAGATGCCGCTCGGCGCAGGGAGGTCGGCTTGGTGGCTCTGGGCCTGCACCCAGGCAGAGGGGCCGTGGGAGGCAGGGATGCGAGGACAAGTGAGGGCACAGGCGAGGCCTGAAACCACAGCCCCGACTGGCCCCTGCCACCTCCACACCAGGGCAGCCACCTCCACAAGGGCGGCACCTCGGACCCTCCGGCCCTCGTGCGACCTGGGTGCCGGCTAGGGTGCGTCTGTGCGTCAGGCCACCTGCCCCGGGGGTCTCTGGGCCCGGCACCACGGGGCCCGCCTCACCCAGGTGGTGCTGGTCCCTCTCGGAGGTGTTGGACAGGGAGCTGAGGTTGGAGGACGGCCGGGAGCCCGCCCGCTCCGCCTGCGCCTCGTGCAGGTCCTGGAGGAGCTTGGTGGTCTCGTCCAAGGTCAGGTGGCTGTCATCGCGTTCCAGCTCCTTCTTCACCTTCCCTGCGGGCAGACGGACAGACAGCGGGGGTCGGAGGGGCCCGGGCAGCCCCGCCTAGCGAGGGCCACGCGCACAGCAGGAGCAGCCCTGCGCCCGGCTCTTCCCGCTCGCTCGGGACAGCAGCCTCCGCGCGAGGCTGGGTGAGCACTCGGCGTGAGGACAGCAAACCGCCCCGGCAGTGAGCAGGGTGGGCAGCGTCCTCCACTGACAGAGTCCTGGACAAGAGACCCAGCCGCACACCAAGTCCAGGCCGCCTCACACACGTGCGGACGCCTGTGGCTGGCGGAGGAAGGGGCTGGCGCTGGCCTCAGTCCCCAGCGGGAGCAAGCCGGACGGCGGACAGAGCGCCACGAGGCCGCCACAGCCAGGCAGGGCGCCCAGCAGGGCCCGCTGAGAGCCGGGAAACACGGTTCCTGGACCGCGCCAGACCAGCGGCCAGAGGTGCCAGGAGCTCACGCCGTGACGAGTGGGTCCCGACACCGGCCCCTCCTGCCAGGCACCTTCCGTCCCGACCCCCATCTCTCGTCTCGGCCGCTTCCTCCGCAGCTCTGGCCGCGCTCAGGACCCTCCCCAGGAAGCCCTGCTGAGCCCAGGCTGCCGCCCTGGGAGGCCCACGGTGTTCTCGCTCTCTGCCCAGACGGCGGCTCCGAGGGGGTGGGCATCACACCTGGCACACGGTGGGCCCTCGGGTCCTGCAGTCGCTGAATGGACACGGACGCAGTGAGGACAACCACGGCTGCGGTGTCTGCGGTGACAGCTGTGCTTCTACTCCCCGTCAGACCACCCTCACCATAAACCTCAGTCCCATTTTGCAGAGAAACCGAGGCCCAGCGAGGTCCGATCCAGCACCCAGAGGCGTGTGAGGGGCCTGGACTCCCGCCAGGCCCCGCTAAGCTGAGGAGAGGGGAGGTCCCCTCGGGGCTGGAGAACCTCCTCACGAGGCCTCGGAGAGGTGTGGCCTCGTCTGCCTGCCCCCGTGCGGCTCTGCACCCCCTCGGATGCCGGGAGAGGGTCCGGCGGTCAGAGCAAAGGCCACCGCCGCTCACAGGTTTGTGAACCGAGTCTAACAGCCGGCGGCGTGAACTCTGGCACCCGATAAACAACCAGCAGGCACGCAAAGCGGCGAGCAAACGTGGCCCCGAACCTGAACGAAGAACAGGACGGGATGAGCAGACTAGAAACAGGCTCCACGTGTTCCAAAAGGGCAGAGGCAACACCACCGTTCGGGTGAGAAATACAAGACATTGGAAAAGCCAGACCGAGCTTCCGGAGACAAAGAGGGTGGAAGCGGAACAGGACTGGCGGCAGGTCCGCCGAGGCGCAGGGGAGAGGAGGAAGGGTGGGGACAGGGACCTGGGCCCCATGTGGACTCAAGAATCCCAGGAACAGGGTGGGCTGGTGACTTCTGAGCAAAGTGCAGCCCAAATTTCCTTATTTGATAAAAGCTATAAACTCTAGGTTCAAGAAGCGGAAGAAAACCCAAGAATAACAGCTCTAAAGAAGAGCAGGGCTGGGTGCGGTGGCTCACACCTATAATCCCAGCACTCCGGGCAGCTGGCGGCTGAGGTGGGAGGATTGCTCTAGGCCAGAAGTTTAAGACCAGCCTGCGCAAGAGTGAGACCCCTGTCTCTACCCAAAACAGAAAAATTAGCCGGGCGTGGTGGCACACACCTCTAGTCCCAGCTACTAGGGAGGCGGAGGCAGGAGGATCGCTTGAGCCCAGGAGTTTGAGGCTGCAGTGAGCTGTGATGACACACTGCACTCCAGGCTAGGTGACAGAGTGAGATCCTGTCTTAAAAAAAAAAAGAAAAGCAAACCAAGGCACATCATAACTAAACTGCTGAAAAGTAGCGGTAAGGAGAAAATCTTAGAAGTGCCACGAAAAATAGCTGGTGTGTAAAAAAGTGCTACCACGGTAGCCCCAGGCCGCTGTTCTCAGGAAGGCAGAGCTGGGGCTCCGGCAGGGCAGCACCGCCCTCCTGTCTGGGCGCCACGCCACCTCCCCTCTCCTGCCCTTCTCTCCCCTCCTAAGAAAATAAACTTTTTTTTACTTTTATTTGTCCCAATCTCAGCGTGAGAAATCTTTCTCCACCCGTGGCGGGAGCACTGAGTGGGCGTGCCGCTCTTACGAAGACGTCTGTGGTACTGAAACTTCCTTTCCCCCACGACAATCCTCGTCTGGATGCTCAGATCTCGTGCGAGGAGCAACTGCACCTGGGCGGACACCCCACCGCGGCTTTGGCCTCTGCAGTCTTACCAGGGGTGCTCTGGAGAGAGCACGCTCGCAGCACGCACGCTGGCCCCACGCCAGCAGCTCTGCAGCCGGCGCCCGCGGGTGTCCGCTAGCTCAGCTCGGCCACGTCGGCACTGTGGGCTGCAGGTCAGATCCCACAGGGGGAGGGCACAAGGCTGCCCCCACTTCAGAGGCCAATCGCAAGCCTGTGTTTCTGCCTGTTCTAAAATGGGGTTGCCATGATGCCCTCCTCTGCTTTGAGAAATGTGCTGGAGCGGCTTACTCGGCAATTTATCATAGCGGATGCCCCCATCCTGCTGGCTTTTGTGCTGGTGCTGCTCCAGGCCAGACTCCCTGCAGCCCCATCTCACGGGCAAATGGAAAGACACTTACACCTTGGATTCCAAGGGTCTTAGGAGCTGTGGGCCAGGAACCACGACAAAGACCAAATACCAGGACAGAAGTGTCTCCTTGCAACCCTAACTAGTCAGCAAGGGAGGGGCAGACCAAAAATTTACTTCTTACCACATGATGCTCCCGCAGGGCAGAGGCACCTGCTGGCACTCACCCAGAGAGCTGAGCAGGGACATGTCCAGGGACACGTCAGGATACGGCTTCACCGACACGAAATCCAGAACGGAGCCACCGCCGTCTCCCAGGGTGTCTCCAGGCTGTGCGAGGCAAGACAAAGACGGAAAGATGGGGCCGCAGTGAAGAGCAGGTAAACACGACACTAGAGCTGAGACGTTACTTAGCGCCAGCTGCTAAAATGACTGCAGTCACTCGCTACGCCTGGGCCCAGCCCTCATGCGAGAACAAGCGCCGCAGGGCCTGCACCCAAGGCACCGCCAGTCTGAGCTCACGATGAAAATCCACCCCGACCACCAGCAGAAACGAACCAGCCTTTGCTGACTTTCTGGGAATCCACTAGGCGCTAAGGAAGTCAGCGGGCGGCGTCACGCCAAAGCAAGACACACGGCACCCACAGGGCCCACGCCTGCTTTCGGGGACCCACGGAGCAGTGGTGGCGGGTCCCAAACCAACACAGAGGGTCCTCCCAGAAGGGGCGTCCCGAGGCCAGTCGACAGCAGTCCCCAGGGCCCTCCGGTCGGCTCCTAGAGCCCAGCTTCCCCGGCAGAAGGACACTGAGGGCTCTCTCAATGCTCCAGGGGCCCCAGACCCCACACCTGCCAACGGGCAGGTCCTGCGGCTGGGCACGCAGTGCCGTCCCCAAAACCCACCACTCCAGAGACAACACCTGCTGCTCAACAAGCAGGTCCCGAGTGGGCCCACCCAGCCCTGCCCGCCCTGCAGGGCGCCCGTGAGGACAGCGCCCAGGAGCGCCGGCTGCCGCACAGACCCCGTTTCTGGATCTGGAAGGACGTCCCGCGGCCTTACACCTCACCTCAAGCCACTAAAAAGGAGCGGGACAGAAATGCACCGGTTTACCTGACTGTTTGGAAACTGTACCAGCTTCTAGATAAAGTGACACGTGAAGCCCTTCCTGCTCACCCACCCCTAAGGCGGAACGAGACTGTGCTCGGCCTACGAGAATCCCAACACTGTACTTACACGTTGGAAAACCCACCTTCACTTCGTCCGGAGGTTTCGCGGGAACGTTTCTCCTCTGCAAAGTGAAAGAGGCCAGAAACCAGCTTTTCCAAAATGATCTTATACGAAAGGGCAGCGTGCTGACGTCACTCACCACCCCGGAGCCCTGCCCCTCAGGTGCGCTGTCTTCCGGCCCCGACCCTGGCCAAGGCTCACGCCAGCGAGACCCCAGGTGCTGCGTGCGGGGAGGCGCCGTGGGCAGAAGTGTGGATGCCCACCCTGCCCTGCAGCCTGGGGTGCCTGAAGACCCACCCGGACCCTGCAGGCAGCTCAGGACACAAACGGGCCTGGCAGTTTCACCGGGACGGGACCAGGCCCGAGCCCTGCAGGGAGCGGTGCCCAGGGCAAAGGCACCGCACTCCTCCCGGCACCAGCTCTGCCGGGGAGCAGGGCTGCAGGACCCAGCGCCCTGTCCTCGGCCTCCACGGCACCACCGTCCCGTGCTCTGGCAGGAGCGTGGACTTAAACATGCCCAGTGTTCTGTACGTGCCCTGCCAACAGCCACTGAGAATGACTCACGTGTGATCTTCGTCCAAAGTGTTTCTGAGAGTTCCTTATGGTTTTCACCAACTTTTAATTACAAAAGCAAACACTGCCATTTTTTCATGCCTATCTCCTCACGTGAGCTCTCTCTAATGTTTAGTATCGAGTGTCATTTAACACTGGGGCGCGTCTGACATCACTTCGCTCTGCAAGGCAAGTTCACTTCCACAAAAGGGACGAAACTGGAATTCAGAGAGCGGCTGACGGAGCAGCCTCATTCCAGGGCCTTCCGTCCCTCAGCAACGACACCGAGTGGAAATGCCAGCTCCGGACGCGGGGCCGAGAGCCAGAGAGCAGGGGCCGGGCCGGGTTCTGGAGAGGAGGGTGCTGCTCAGAGGAGGGGCACCGGAAATCCCCGAGGGGCCCGAGCCTGGCTCCACACGTATCTGCTCTCGCACAGACGAAACTGCAAGGCCAGAGAAGCACCAACGGGAACCAGGGCCCAAACATTCCCAGGGCTCACGCGGGGCAGAGACCCGTCTACGCTCCCCCAGCCAGGGCGCAGGCCTCCCTCAGGGGCCCGGCCACGGACGAGGACCCAGAAGGCCACTCACGGTAGCCCTAGAATACGGGCTGCCCTCGACCCCCACCAACACGGCCGAACAACAGGCCTGACAGGGCGGGTGATCCGTACGTAACTGCACTCTCTGCCATCACAAACGTCAAGGTCCTTCAAAAGACAATAAATCCAGACCAGCCTTGTCCAACAGAAACACAAACACATACCTAATTTTAAATTTCTGGTGGCCACATTAAAGTCACTGTTAACATGCACCAACTGTAGCATACTGTGCTTAAGGCAGCATAGCGAAAACATTTCACTCTGACATGTAGCCCATACAAAGTAGTTATGGGTAACTATTTTACTTTTTTTTCATTTAATCTTTAAAATTCTACTTTGTAGTTCACGCTTAGGCCAGATCTAAATTCAGACGGGCCACGTTCCGATTTCCCGTGGCCACACGAGGCTGGTGGCTGTCGGGCCCAGACTGCCAGTGTGGATCGTTCCCGTGCCCTGCGTCTGACCACCAGCACCAGGCATGCAACCAGGCGTCCCCCGTGAGCCACAACGGGGGACGGTCTGCAGCAGGACAGAACCCGCGGTGGCAGGGACGGCAGAGTGCGTGCCCGAGCACTCGGAAAGCCGCTACAGTGAACAGCACAAACAGGCTCAAAGAGTCAAAGGGAAACACACATAAAGATGCAGAAAAGAAGCAAATGGAATCCTAGAAACGAAAACTTCCTGTCTGGAATCAGCAATAGGTTTAGATACGGTATGAGGATAGTTTAGTGAGCTTGAAGCCATAGCAACGAAAACTATTCAAACCAGAAGACAAAGTACTGGTGACCCCTGCAATGACATCAAATGTCTAATGTGCCAAAGTCCTAGAGAAGAGGTAGACAGGCAGTGGCAAAAAATGGCTGAACATCTTCCAAATCTGGTGAAAACTATAAGCCCACAGTTCTACAGTCTTCGAGAAATGCCACGGACGATGGGCAGAATGAGCACACAGCACAGCAGCCCAGGCACACGGCAATCGCCCATCACTCACAGAGTGCGCGGAGGCTCCGGGAGCCACTGGCTGCAGTGCAAACTTCGCCGCCCTCCTTTTGTGACAACTTGGAAAAAAGTGCCACGGTGGCAGCTCGCAGGCCGCGCACAGGCCGGCTGTACATCAGACCTGGTCTGTGGGCTGCGGTCGGCTCACTCTAGACTCGGCCAAGAAAGGCACGTTACAAACAGAAAACATGAAACGATGCAAGCCAGACGTCTTTCACAGTGGAGAGCAAACAAAGTCAATCCGAAACGCCATACCCAGGGAAAATTAATTTCAAAAAAGAAAGCAAAACACAGACTTTCAGACTTTACACCGAGCGAGTTCACTGCCAGCAAGTCTGTAGTGTGGAAAGTATTTCAGGCTGAAAGGAATCGGGGCACGCGAGAAGTCGGGAGGCCGCCCGGACGGCAGGCGGGGGTGAGTCCCCCGAAACCGCCGCACTGTCTACTGCAGCACTGAAGAGCCCGCGAGGGAAGGCCGGCTGGGGACCCCCTAAAGCAGCACGTTCTCCCCTGAAGCCCGGCCCGGACGCGCACTTCCTCCGAGGGGCGCCGCGGGGGTGG
>JAQIFY010002974.1:0-12922 GCA_028533085.1 Varecia variegata | reverse complement strand
CTGAGCTTTTTTTCCTGCAACTAGATGGTCCCATCTGGGGGTGATAGGAGACAGTGACTGATCTGACAGGAGGTGGAGCTCAGGCAGTGATGTGAGCGATGGGGAGTGGCTGTAAATACACAGGAAGCTTCACTCTCTCCCCATCACCTCCTGCTGTGCCAGGTTCCTAACAGGCCACTGACCAGTACTGGTCCTGAGCCCAGGAGTTGGGGACTGCAGCCTTAGAACATCTGGACAAGGAATTATTTGCATGCTTTCACACATATACACTTTTTGTCTCTATTTCAACAAGACTAAGATGCCATTCATTAAAAAATGCATCTTTACTTTACCTGCTGCTGTGAAAGAAAAAACTGTCAATTATAATTGTAAGTTGTCACTGGTGGTAATAGTGCATTCAGTATTCCGAAGGTGATAAAAAATATTTAAAATGTGTATCTTAGGACCAAATAAATACAGTATGAATATTTGAGTTACTCAAATAATGAGTTTGTAACATTTTGCCCAAAATGTTTTGAAAATTACCTATTGTTCTATAGAAATAAACTTTGTTATAAATTAATAAATGTGTTAACAATTGTGTAGTTAACACATAAAACACATACTGTCTAGTTATATATGGTTTAGAAATGTAGAATTAAAATACTTATCCATTCAATTCACCAAAAGCAGAAAGAAAAGGTAACAACAAAAATATTCTTCCATCAGCAATAATCTAGCAATTGAAGCAAAAATTGTAGATTGCTGAGTTTTTTTCATAAATTATCTAAGTTAGAGTAAGAACCCCAGCTGTTCACTTTATCTGACACATCCAGATATTTAAAAAACCAATGTGCTCCTTCACACGTATTAATACATATTTGGTGCCTTCCCAAGTAAAGTGAGTAATTTAGGCTTGTTTGGTTTGGTTTGGTTTTGGTACTACAGATTAGAGATGGTTAATTTGGGTAATTTGATCCCAGAATCAGTTTTTCTCCCTGAATTACAGGACTTTTATCTAAATGAACTAAATAGCACCTGAACTCTTTACCCATATGTGCTCTCATGTTCACCTTCAAATAAATATCTCTTCTTACCCACACTTGTGATCACCACCAATATGTAAAAACTAACCATTATTGTGAAGGCAGGATTAAGTTCAGAGAAAAATCAGCAATTTTAAAGTAACCAGTTAAATTGGTTACCAGTTGAACCTAATTGTAACATTTTAACTTCTTCTTGAAATTAAATTCAGTGTTTCCTTTTCAGTTAGCTTGTGTTCATACAGGCAGACACAGAGGCTAATTTTTACCCCACTAGAAGTGTACCTTGGCAGAATGTGGGAAAGCAGGTGAGGGAGGAAGTTATCAACCAACAGACCTAGGAATTTCAAATGTGGCCGGTAGGACACCTGTGCTCTTCTGAGGCTGTGTGCCTATATGTGAGCTTGCACCATGCCCATGCAGCTGTGCACATGTGTGTGTCTGTGTGTGTGCATATGTGCACGCACCCTGGTGCCCATGCGCTCACAGATGGGGCCTGAATCATAGCAAGATGCAGCAGACGGCACTTCTGGCTCCTGCCAGAGTTAGGCCCTGATGGAGCCGGGCGAGGAGAGAATGCAGGTGCAGAGATGCCAGGAGGAGATCAGAGGAAGGCAGACACTCGGAGTCAGTGTCTTTCTGGAGAGCACATTGTTCTTCCTTAGAGCTCATGGAGCCAGCTATGTGCCGGTGTGAACTGTGTGCTTCACAACCACTCTTGGGGCTTTTTCTAAATGAAGGGATGATTAGCTCGGGGTGTGGCTGTTCTTTACTTTTACTCCTGTCTGGGCCTCTCCCTCTACGCTGTGTCCATTAATAAACAAATATATATTCATAGTGCATGCAAACTTAAGTAAGCATCTCTTTCATAAATACCTAGCTCCCACTGAATTTTCAAATAATGCAGAAGATGGCTTTGTGCGTTCATCTCCCTGGATCACTCGCCTGGACCACTTTAGTGCAGATGTTATAGCCTCTTTTAAAATATTCTCCAGCCGTGATTTCTTCTCTATGAGCAGTATATACCAAAGTATCTGAAATAAACACAGAACTCCAAGTATTGTTTGCTGTGAACTCGTTAGCAAGATGATTACAAGATACTGCAAATGTGCTTGGCGTGTTGAAACACACTTTCAGCTCCAATGACTTCAAATAGCTTCTAAGTAAAACAAATAAACAGAATAATGGTGGGATTTATTTGGAATTATTCATTATGAGACTACCCAAGGCATGACATTTCCAATCACATCTTAATTTCTTTATAGAAGCAGAAACGGTTTTCATATCTTGACATATTCATCACACTGAGCTCGGGGCAGTTGCCTCTCTGGCTCATTCTGCAGCTTCCAGAGTTGGTAGGACGCCATGGGGTCTTTTGCAAGTTATGCCTGGCTTTCCCCCCACTTCCGCACATTAAATGTGCAATAAATGCCCAGGCTGACTCTCCTACATTATGATCTATGAGTTGATGTGTTAAATGAGCTCGTTGCTTTAAAGGTTATAAATGACAAGATTTTTACTATTACAAGTAATTTATAGCTATTTCCTGTTTGACATGACAGATCCTCATGGAGAAGTCCAAATTTGTCTGCTTGACATACATTTATTTTAACACTTTTCTCCTTCTCCAAATTCTAGCATGTATTAACTACTGTTTTCCTAGGTGTCAATTTGCACCTGTGGGGTCTACCTCTCGAGGCCTCGCTCAGGTCCCCTAGCCTCTATTCCAGCTGGCTGCCTGCATCTCAGCCGCTAATGTGGGTGATTACTGGCGTATTTACTGTAATTTATAAAAATCACAGGAAATGACATTTTTATTAGTCACTGACTCCACCATCAGCAACTGCAGTGGATGTTATGCACACAAATGCATTTAAAAAATTGTTTTTCCGAAATCAGAAGCTCTTTCCGGTCTCTGATTCTGTGATATGATCACATTTCACTTTCGCTTACCGTGAATGGGCTCACTCGGGAGCTCAGAACTTGGCTTAGTCCTCCGGCCTTGGAACTTTCCCTGGGGGGACTGGATTAGGGGTCAGGACTTGCTCTCCAAGGCTGAGAGGAGGCTCCGCAGAGGTCCTGACCCCAGTCTGGGAGACTGAGTGGAGGGCAGTTAAGAGCTGGAACTCCTGGGGCAGGCTGCAGCTCACAGGCCCTCTGCCAGCCCACGGTGAGCCCTGTGCCTGGGCTTGCTGTCATCGCTGCTGCTGGTGTGCCAGGACTTTATGTCCCGTCCACACCATGGGCTCCAGAGCCACTCAGAGCTGCTGCCACGCGCCTCAGAAACCTGATAGTCTGGCTTTCCCAGCCCCTCCCACGTCTCCAGGAGGCCTTGCCCATCTGAGAAGGTTGGGGGAGGCTGGATCTTAAAGGATGAGTAGGGATTTTTGTGTGGACAGAGGGCAGGGGGGCTCACTTGCTGTGAGCTAACGCAGGGAGTTATGACAACAGGTGACGGACAGTAGACAACAGGAGTCGGGATACAGGGTGCATCACAAGCACAGTGTGCACCGGGCACTGCACTATTTCTACCTTCATTATCTCAGTTAGTCTTCATGGTAACCCTGCCCCCTTTCCTCATCGAAAATCGCACAGTAAGTGTCAGCCTTGGATTTGGACCCTGGTAGGTGTGACTCCAGAGTTTGTTTTCACCACTCTGCTGTGCCATGTTATTGAAGATAACCGTGGAGCTAAAGGGAAGTGGACTTTAGACCAAAACAGAGGAGAAGCCTCATTCAGACAGGGGAAGGCTGGGGCGGAGGAAAGGGGACTGTGCTTGTTATGTTGCTAACTTGGTTAATACGTCCACGTGAGACACTGTAAACCTGTTATCTATCCGCGTAACAAAACTGAGCTGGATGCTCCTCATACCAGTGTTACTACGGAAACTAAGGTTCAGGGAAACAGCAGATAGACATGAAAGCTGACATCCAACCCACACCCGCATGACGGCAAAGTGATCCTGGAAGCCCATCGTTCCACCCTCAGTGCAGCCTGTCCCCTGACAGCCGCACAGACAGGCACGAGCACAAGAGCCATTCCAGAGCCACGTTTGCTGTAGAAGCAGCAGCCGAGTCTACCGAGGGAGTAGGAAGGATCTGGTGGGTGAAACTGTTTGCAGAGAGTGGTTGAAAGATGGAGGGGCCGTTCTCAGGAATGGAAGAGGAGTTGGAACAGGAGGGCATGAAAGGAATCGTGGAGGATTTTGAGGGCACAGCTGACTTCAGATTAACCAAACGGAACATGCCATGATCTTGTAAGGATGAGCTGATACTCAACACAGATTTTATCGCATTAGGGATTAGGGCAGGATATGGCCATTTCATGCCCAGGGCAGTGAGATGCTGACTCTGTTGAAAGATCTGGAATGGTGCAGGCTGGGGAAGGCCCGGGGAAGATAAGCCACATCGTGGGTGCAACGTGGCTGGTAATAAGGGGCATTTTAGAGCCAGATGCCCCTGACTCTGGCAGAGTTCTGCCCCATGCCTTTAATGGGACAGAGGTTGGCATGGCACATGGAGAGAGACAGAGAAACAGAGACAGAGAGGGAGAGAGACAAAGACAGAGAGAGACAGAGAGAGTCAGAGAGACAAAAGAACAAGAAGAGAAGGAAAGAGAAAGAAAGGAAGGAAGGAAGGAAGCAGAGAGAGACAGAGGGAGAGGGAGAGAGATAGAGATAGTTGAAAGGGATAGGAATGTGTTGTCACTTAGGGCCCTGAATCATAAGTATCTCACAGTACAATAATTTTTTTTTACTATCGTGGCCAGTACCGAAGATCTAATTAACAAATCCCCTGCTCTTTGGGAATTAACAGTCAGATTTAACAACTATTTTTTGAGGGCCTATAGTATCTCAATCTTTCTAGAATGTTTCCTTCTTTAGTTCTCAAAACAATCCTTCAAGTTAGATGCCATTTTTGCCATTTCCCGTTTGAAGAAACTGAAGCTCAGAGAAGTAAAGCGATCAGCTGAGGTGTCCAAAGTGAGTAAGTAGCACAGTCAACATGGGAATGAGCCCATTTGCCTTCACACTGGTCCTCTCTCTGCACCACAGCGTCCACTGCAGGATCCACAGACACGCGCACATCGTGGTACAATGTAGGCGGGATCTCACCACCCACCGGATGCACCAGAGAAAGACCAAATGCTGTGGGAGGCGATAAAGTGGTGATCAGCTGGAATTATAATACTTTGGAGATCAACTGGATCTTACAAGACAAGAGGCTGAACAGCAGTGAACTCTGGGAGGGTTGAAGTTAGAAAACATCCAAAGACGAATTTGATTTACTACCTGTTAAGTCGGGTCATGGCTCAGAATGAACACCATCCTCCCCATCCTGTGAGCTCCAGATCCTGATGCAACCCTGCATCTCCTGGGGTCGACTGAAGTGGGAGGTCCTCACTGTTTTGTGATATCAATCCCTTTGACAGTCTGGCAAAGCCCATGAACACCTTCTCGGGATAATGTTTCCAAAAGCATGAAATAACATGCATAAAAGGAACCAACTCATTTTGAAAACTAGTAAGTAAAGGGAAAAAATCTAGCATGCAAATTTTGACTTTCTATACTAACTCCACCACTGGGTAACCAGTCAAGGAGACATGTGTTTTCTTTGTAGTATTATGGCTGATAAACTTTGAGGAATGATAGAATTAAAATTAACCATTTTGCAACTCCTGATTCGACCATCACGGCTGCTAACAGAGACAACGAGAAGTAACGTTGTCTTCCCTTCTGCCCCAAACACAACCTGAAGAGTGCTGGGCTTCAACAGCCAGTTTCCAGCAAACACAAGAAAGAGGGAATGAAAAACTGCATCACGGATTCAATCCCCAATCCAGACTGTGGAGGACTCTACAGGATAAATAACTTTCTTTTATTTCAGTGAATAAATTGCAAAAAGAGAGACAGGAGAGTGGTATTTTAGTTATATTCTTAAATAATCATAATTTCTCACTAAAGCCATGTGTATGCCTGCCATTGGGATCAGATCTTGCTGCCTCCCCTTCCTTTCATGTTCACATGGATTTTTGTGGGGTACTTGCTTTTTTATCACAGCAGCTGCCAAAAACCTAGCTTCATAAAAATTACAGTGTTGTAAAAAATGGAGCACAGTTTGATGTTAACCTCTGAGCTATGAGTCTATGCAGTGTCCACAGATGACAAGTATCACTATGTTTCTCCAGAACATTGAAAATATCAATGTTATTGTATTGGCTCCTCTGTGAGTTTGCTGTGATGGCCCGGGGTACCGTGGCACACAGCGAGGGAATCAAAGTTCTAGTCCAAGTCATGCAAGCAGGTGCACAGGATCCAGAAGAACCAGTGTCCCTGGCTTCCCAGTCCCATGGACAACACTCACGCAAAGACTATGTCCTTCTTCTGATTTCATCTTATAAATGGATACATGTCCAGAACTTGATGAAATTATGTGACATACCACTGGCCTCTTAAATTCTGAAAACCTTCTCTATCCAAGTGAAGTTAACTTATCTGGACTGTGTCCTCTGGCAAGTTTCTTTCATCAATGGGAGGTCTGCTGTTTAGATTTAAAAAAAAATTCTAGCAATTTTTTTTAGCTGTGACACTTAATTTCCATTCATACTTCTTCATGATGAAGAAGCTGGCATCAAAATAGAGCTTCTTCTGTTAAAAATCCATAAAACTGGACAAAAGATAAACAAGTGTTTTCAGATGCTGGACAACAAGCAGTTGTGGCCTGTGGTCCCCTTCTGCTTGGAGGCACTTTCCAAACAGGATGCAAGGAGAGGGCCCTGCTGAAGTGAAGAGGAAGAGAGCAGAGAGTGGGACTCTGAGGGGCAGCAGGGCAGCATGCACGGGACGCTCAGAGAAGGGGTTCCAGGAGTCCGCATGGAGTTCCCCTTGAGTCTGTGGCTGGACACTTAGCTCTGCATGCTAAGGACAAGACTCAAACCATCAGGCCAAGGTCAACCACCAAGGAGATGAGAGCTGAGTTGAAATTCCAGAACTTGCAGGGCACTGGGAGACAATGCAGGCCAATCACCCAGGAAGGAGAGACCTCACTGAACATACCACGAGCCCAACTAGTATCCCACAAAGGACACACTTCAAGAACAGGGCACTCTTGCCCTGAAGCAAAGACCACTCTAGATGTGCACCAACGAAGCTTAAAAGTAAGACTTAAAAGGATTAAACTTATTTGTCAGAATTAAACTCAATACTCTTTAAATGAGAACAAAACTCAGACAGTCAATAATGTGGCATCCACTTTGTGCAGCACATAATAAAAAATTACCAGATATGTGAGGAAACAAGAAAATGTGAGAAAAATGTGAGTAGCAGACAAATCAGTCAAAAGAAGCAGACCCAAAACAGCAGAGATGATGGACTTGAACACAGACATTATAAACAGGTTGAAAGACTCAAATGGAAATGTGCACTTACCGTGGGATCGATGGGGAAACAAATAGGCCAAAATGATTGAAAAGAAAACGCTTGGGAATTCTAGAACTGAAAGTACAATTGAAAGGAAAATATTTCCATTTCATCAGTAAACTTTCCAATCACAATGTCTGTCTCGTCCATAAATACAATGCAGAATGCAAAATATACTATCTCATCCATAAATAAAATACAACCTATCAATAAGACTAGTAATCCTATGTTTCACCCTAGCAGGTTTCCCGCAAGGAAGCCAAAGAACTTCATGAACATACCCCAGTGCTCTCAAAGTCAGTTGTGCACACCAGACACTGTATTTACTCTCAAAGACGGTGCTGGTACATAGAACTTTCTGTGATGATGGAAATGATGCATATCTGCACTGTCCAGTATGGTAGCCACGAGCCAGATGTGGCTATTTTAATTTATTTTAAATAAAAACTCAGTTGCTCATTACCAGTAGCCACATTTCAAGTGACCATAGCACAGCTCTAAGGTCTTAAGGAAGATGTTTACAGCCTTAAAGTCAATTTTGTAAAAATCTAATTTTTTCTATGTTGACAGAATTAACTTCCAGAGTTTGGAATAACTCAATGACTCCATCAGGAGTAGTCTATGCACTGGGAAAATCCAGGTGGGAATTTTTTGGTTCATTTTATTAGTCAATATGTTAAGAAAGAAGTGAAGCCTTGTTTGAAGCTATAGTTCTCAAAGTTTCATGGGCAAAGCAGTTAGTTGGAGAGTTTAATAAATAGTTGGAGAGTTTGTTATAAATGGAGATTTCTGAGACATACCCACCCCTAGATAAAGGTGTATCTAATATGGGTTTCTATTCCTGGGTGGAACTCAGAAATCCATATTTTCCAGAAACATCCCTGATAATTCTGGTACATGATTATGCCTTAAGACATGCTAGGAAAATATACAAATATCCAAACCAAGTGTTAACACTTTTCAGCCAGCATGATTCTACATGCCTGGTATGGACAATTATTTAATCTTTCCCTTTTATAACTTGTGTTTAATTGTTCAGCTATGCTCATTTTAAACATAGAAAAATACTTTTTTCCATTTTTATTTCATTCTATTGAAAGCAAATTGCATTTTTCAGATGATTCAAAATGTCATGTTTTTGTAGTTTGGAACTTTGGATGCTGTAGGCACTACCTGTTTGCTGAATGAGCGAATCTGGATGGTAGATGTCTATGGACACAACCTCTGAACACACTCGCTCCACATACACCAGTGAGTTATGATGTGAGAACAAAAACTGAGTGGGGCCTGAGTGCCCCTCCTTTTACGTTGTCAGAACACATTTCACAAGTAAACTTGCAGTTGCTAGAGAGTTCTGGATCATTAGTCCTTTTTTCCTTTTAAATAAATTATAATAAGAATTTTAATCACAAACTCACCAAAATATGTGTTCTTCCTTTGAGGTCATAGAAAATTCTCTCACATAATAATACAAAATAAATACAAATTTGGCTTATTGAGTTCATTTTATGAAAATCAGATTTGGAGGCATTCTAGAAGGAACCCAAAGAGGGATGTTTGATTTCAGAAACCTTTTTTGGTCTACTTTTTCAACAATGAATTAGAAGGCTGACTCTTAATCCTGATAGAGCTAATGTTTTCATCGAATCAATTTATCATTGAATTTCTTGCACTTCTGACTAAATATCTCTTTGTAGGAGATTATGTCTATAGAATATAATCTTAGAAAAGATTTTCTAATCTTATATTTAACAGGATTTTTGTCTGTTTATTTAATTAAATTATTCATTTTATTTTATAAGCTAAACCAAATTGTTCTGTGCTGTGTTGTGTTTTGTATTTTTGATGTAGTGGTAGAAAACACATCAGAAGATGGCATATATGCGCCCTGTGTATGCTATGCCATGTACATGTTCCAGATTGTGTAGGAATTATCTAAATAGTCCTAATACCAGCCAAGGCTTCATCTTTTTGTACATATTATGAACTAGTGAGGAGCAGGGAACAGTTATATTTAAGTATAGTCACGTATGTGTATTTTGAGAAGAGAAAATATTCTACTCATTTATTCTTTATCCAAACCCTGAACCTTATAAAATTCTGAACTATAAAATGCTTTGTTGAGTGTTTGGTTTGTAGATTCCTGAATCCATTCCTTTTTTTTATGTTCAAGGAATGTGCGGTGTGCCAAGTATTTTTGGCCACAGTAGTTTCATCAGATTTTATTTTGGGGACCTTTGTTCCAGCTGTAGCCTACTCTCTTTGGGATAGAGAAAGGATTAATGAATTAATACCTTTACAAATATTGTCTGTGTTTTCTATTCCTGAACATTTCTCAATAGGGCCCGTGAATTGGTAAATTTTGTGAAAGTCTTTCCATGGCAATTCTTTGGCTGTCTCTAACTAGCCACCAGATAAAATTCCATGTTCGTGGGATAATTGGAATAATCGCCCTAAGTATCTCTTACATAAGAGCACTGAGATCACATCATCCTCTCGGGGGAATTACATTCCTCTGGGGTCTGGGCTTCCTGCTGACCTAAGTCTCTTTGGTGATTGACTGCACTGTTGCTGCTGCTACTGTTGCCATTGTTGGTGCTGGTGTTTGTCACTGTGGTTCCTACTTCCCAAGAACCTAGCAAAGTACCCTTTGCAGAAGTACTTCCATTTCAAGGTTCTGCTTTAGTTGCAGTACTCTCCTTCCCGTTCTGCTCTGGTGTGGAAGGCCCCTTCACTTCTGTGGGAATTACACCCCCTGCCCTTCCCCCATGCCAAATGGACAAAGTCTTTTCAAGTTGAAAGGAAAAAAACAGGGTCACAGCTCACATGGAGCCATAATTCCAAATTCAGAATAGTTGCAACTGGCACTGGGTCATTTCATCTTTGGAAACAAGAACCCCACCAACCAGGTGCTTTACGATGAGTACTCACAGATGCCTGAAACTGAAAACCTAGAGGTGGAGATAAGAAAAGAGCAGGGGATCAGTAGATCCAGAGCACGTTCCCACGCCGGGAGGACCGCAAACACACACCACATTTAAGCATCTCCTAAGAGCTCAGGAAAGATGGACTTCCCCTAACATGCTTTGGCTCTGCAGAACTCTACTCCCTGCTGCAAACTCCACTCAGGTGACACTTGACTGTGCGACAAGCTCAGTGTTCTGTAAAATGGTGTAACCTGTTGTTTGGAGAAGAAAGAGTTTGAGGAACTAAAGCTGGCTCTGGTTTCCTATACAGACTCAAGGATGTGGGAAGACAAAGAAAAGAATTTTGTGAGACAAAACCGTAAATGTCCAAGACCTACAAAAAGAAGAGAAAATTCCAATATGATTAGCAAAGCAAACCCTTAAAATGGATATAAGCCATTGAAGCAAAACCTCCCAAGATGTTCTCTAGACTGCCACCGAGGCTGTAACGTCATTCATTAAATGTCATTGGGTATAATGGTAGCAGCGTGGGGTTCTCCTGGTTAAACTTGGAGGTTTCAACACATACATTTGTTGTTTTTTCCTTCTTGTGACACACTAATATCACAATTAAGTAACATTATAAATGAGAGGGGACAACAGTGGCCTATGAAAGGCAATAAGTGTTTTGGAGATGAGATATGAGAAATAGTAAGCAGACTTAAGGAAGTAAAAAACCAGGCCAGGTGCAGTGGCTCATGCCTGTAATCTTAGCACTTTGGGAGGCCAAGAGTTCAATACCAGCTTGAGCAATATAGTAAGACCCCATCTCTGCAAAATTAGTAGGGCATGGTGGGGTGTGCCTATAGTCCCAGCTACCCAGGAGACTGAGGTGGGAGTATCGCTTCAGCCCAGGACTTTGCTGCAATGAACTATGATGATGCCACTTCACTCAAGCCTGAGTGACAGAGCAAGACTCTGTCCTCTAAAACGGGGAGAAAAAGTCAAAAAACTAGTGCCTAAAGTGAGTGATATCATAAGACACAAGCTCATTCTTACTACAGAAAGCAGAAAAGGCCCAGAAACTGAAAATCTAGTTTCTGACATGACAGGGATAAGCACAGATTGTTTGAAGTCCGTGTGGAGAGCTGTTAGACTCAGAAACCTGCCCCCCTCCTGCATCCAGCACGCCAGCAACTACCCCTCCTCCAAGACAGCAGATTTATTTACAGAAAACTGAACCAAAGAGACACTAGATTAAGAGACAACAAGCATAGCAGAGGGAAGGGGAGAAGAGCTGCACTGAAAATAGAACAATTCAGTGAAAGTTTACATATTGAACTGTGAGTTCCAAGAATGCTTGTAGACAATTGCAAAATTCTTCTCTAGAGAAACAAAAGGATTCAATAAGAAAAAAAAAACTATAGAAAACTGACATTTGGATATTCCTGCAATGAAACACTCAAGTTTCAGGCTACAGTGAAGCCTATCAGGTATCACACAGTCCACTCCCAAAGCTTTCGATTAGTTTTTTGATGCCTCACTCAAAAATATTAACAAATAGAAAAAAAATAACTAGACACTTGTGTAAAGCTCCCCACATGAAAGACTGAGTCCAAAACTAATAGGCAAAAGGGATTCAGGAAGAGCCAAAGCAAGCCAGGACAAGCAGAAAGTATTTTTGAAAAATAAACTTAGAAAATTATTTAATTCATAAAATGAAATCAGCATAACATTTAAAACAAAACTATATAAAGAAAAACTTAGAGAAAAAAATAAGTCCTCAAATGTAAAAATATGATTGCTGAAAAATATCAATAGAATAAGTGAACGATAAATGTGAGAAATGCTCCAAGAAAACAAAACCAAAAGGGGAAGAGAGAGAGATAAAGAGAGAAAACAGAAGAGAAAAAAATATAAAAATCAGAGGATGACGTAGAAGTTGTGACCTCCGACTAATAGGAATTCCAGAGAGAATAGAGAACAATAGAGAGAAGGAAATTTTAAAGAAATAATTCATGAAATTCTCCAGAATTGAAGGATATGACTTTCAAGATTAAAAGAGTACAAGTTCCCAGCACAATAAATGAAAAAAGATGCACACCAATGCACATGATCATGCAATTCCAAAAACCAAGGATAAAGAGAGGAGAAAAAAACAGACAAAGCACAAACTAGCTTACACAGAAAAACTATAGATCAGATTTTTTTAAAAGCAAACTAAGCAAAAATTAGATCATGTACAAAGGATCAGGAATCAAAAGAGCATGGACTACTTATAGCTAACATTATATTTAATGGTGAATGACTGAAAGTATTCCCTAAGATCAGGAATAAGAAATGAATGCCAGCTCTCATCACTTCTCTTCAACACTATATGGGAGGTACTAGCCAGTGCAATAAGATAAGAAGATTAAAAAAAAAAAGACATGCAGATTAGAAAGGAAGAATAAAAAATGTCCATATTTGAAGATGTCAGGATTGTCCATGTCAAAAATATAAAGATAAAATAGCTTGGGATAAATATGAAAAAAATGTACAAGATCTGTGCACTAAAAATTACAAAGTGTTACTAA
>JAQIFY010002973.1:0-12923 GCA_028533085.1 Varecia variegata | reverse complement strand
TCTGGTTTGTGTCCATTGGTAAAGAACTGGAATTCCTCTTTGGGGGCAACATTTCAGTTTGATTCTTTACACTCCCAGAGTTCTTTCGCTGTGGCCTTCCCATCTGGATCAATCGTTAGATCTCTCCTTCTAGCTTTAGTCTGGATAGAGGCACGCTGTGCGCACTGGTCTTAGGTTGTGTAGCGGCCTAGATGTGTTATTTACTTCGCCACTAGGGGGAACCTGTTGGGTATTATTTAGGATTTCTCTACCTCAGCTGGTGGCTGTTTCTGATGGGTCCAGCCCCAGAGAATTAATTTGATCTAATACCAGTTTGACGAGTTAAGTCACTGGGTTGTGCTGGTTGCAACTGAAAGCTTCTTTTTCTTGACTCTTCCTCTCCGGAGATGGGTTCTGCCTCTCTCTGCGCGAAAGACAGTGGCTAGGGGGGAGGGGGCGGAGCCCTCACTCTCCCAGCGCCCCCGCTGCTTCAGCTCCCGCGGGCACACACCAGGCCCGCTCCCATGAGTGCGTGGTTCACATGATTATTATAAGAATACAGTTGCTGTTCAGAGACTGAAATGATTTGTTGCACTTGAGCATTTAGGGATGACCTACACATAGATGATTCTTGAATTCACATTGGCTTAACAGTTTCTTGAACTCTCTTCCTCTAGTAATCTTGTTTTCCATGGACCTCAGATCCATTGGTCTACCACTTTTTCATTGTCCTTTATCTTTTTTTGTTGTTGTTGTTGACAGAGTCTCACTCTGTTTCTCTGGCTAGAGTGCCCTGGTGTCAGCCTAGCTTACATCAACCTCAAATTCCCGGGCTCAAGCAATCCTTCTGCCTCAGCCTCCCAAGTAGCTGGGACTACAGGCATTTGCCACCATGCCCGGCTAATTTTTTTTATATATTTTTAGTTGTCTGGTTAATTTCTTTCTATTTTTAGGTAGAGATGGGGTCTTGCTCTTGTTCAGGTTCGTCTTGAACTTCTGACCTTGAGCGATCTTCCCGCCTCTGCCTCCCCAGAGTGCTAGGATTACAGGAGTGTCATTGTCCTTTATCTCCTTGATGTTCGCACTCTCTTCCTCACCCAGCTTAAATTCCATAGTCAATCATTATGCTAACTCCTCTGAATATACCCTGAACTCCTATGCTTTTTTCATATTCAGTTGGCAAAACTTAGAACCCTGGTTAAATCTGATTCTCCTCCTACTCTGCACCTGTACCTGTGCTTCTGAACATAGCTGAAAAACACATGCTTACACCCACACACATTTACACACACCTGTGCTGACTGATCTTATTCTTAAATTTATGACCTTAACCCTCAAATGGGCCCTTAATACTGCCATGAAATCATATATACCTAGTCCATTCATTCTGTCACTCTCTTAGACAGCTGTTTGGTTACCCCATCCCTTAACTTTTTAAATCCATGACACCTTCTCTCTCATTCTACTGATAGCCTTGCTTTCTACTTCACTAAGAAAATTGAAGCATATAGATAACATGCTTCATGTAGATACTGTGCATTCTGCTGTCATTCCTCTTACCATGGATGAACTATTAATATCTGCTTATGTCAAAGACAACCTCTTCACCTGTGTACCAAATACTGTCCTCTCTCAACTACTCCAGGATATTGCTCCGAGAATTTCCCCCACTGCTAATTTTCATGCATCATCAATATTTTGTTTTCTGTTGGATTATTCATTAGCATGTAAATATGTTATTTTTCCCACCTTAAAATATTTGACCTCACTTTTACTAACCAGCATCTGTCCCATTTTTTTGCCCTCCTTTGTAGCAGAACTTCTGGAAAGAGTTGTCTATATTGAACTGTTTTTAATTTCTTTTCTCTCATTGTTTCTCTTCTATTTTTTATTGAGATATAATTCATATACCATAAAATTGACCATTTTAAGTGTACAATTCAGTGGTTTGTAGTATAGTCACAAAGTTTTGCACCTATCCTCATGGTCTAATTCCAGAACATTTTTATCAACCCAGAAGAAACTGTACCCCTTAGCAGCAGTCACTCCCTGTTCTGTCCTTTCCCCAGTTCCTGGCAACCACTAACCTACCTTCTGTCTGTATGGATTTGCCTATTCTGGATATTTTATGTAAATAGAATTATGTAATATGTGATCTTTTGTGACTAGCTTCTTTCCCTTCGCATAATATTTTCAAGGTTCATCCATGTTCTTATATGTATTAGTATTTCATTCGTTTTTATGGCTAATATTCCATTGTATGAATATGCCACACTTTGTTTATCCATTCATCAGTTGATAGACATTTGGGTTATTTCCACATTTGACTATTATGAAAAATGCTGCTGTGAACATTCATGTTCAAGATTCCGTGTGATGTATCTTTTTAATTCTCTTGGGTACATACTTGGAATAGAATTAATGGGTCATATGTAACCCTGTGTTTAACATTTTGAGGAACTGACTGTTTTTTCAAAACTAACTGCACCATTTTACATTTCCACCAGCAGAGTTTGAGGGTTGCAGTTTCTCTGTCTTGTTCTCTCTTTAAGCCAGCTTTAATCAGGTTTTTCCCCTACTTCTCAACTGAAAGTGCCCTTGACAGGGTTATCAGTAACATCAAAGTACCCAAATTCAACAATCAATTCTCAGTCCTCATTTGTTTGACCTATAAATAGCACTTGATACGGTTAACTATTCATTCCTCCTTGATACACTTATTTTACTTCTGGCTTCCAGAATACTGCACATTGTTCCCCCTTCCCCCCACTTTTTATTGGTCAGTCCTTATCAGTTTCCTTTGTTGTTTCCTCCTTTCTCTCCTACTTTTTAAAATTGGAGTGCTCTTTGGGGATCTTATCTAGACTTACACATCTCTCCATATACTGTCTCCCGAGTTGATAGCTCTAGCTGAGGTCTCTCTTTTTTTGTCTTTCAGAGCTATATATTCAGCTGTCTACTCACCAGGATGTCTGATAGACATTTTAAATATAATGTGTCTAAAATCAAACCTTTCTTCCTTTCTAAATATGTTCCACCCACAGGTCTCCCCATCTCTGATGAAGACAATGCCATTCTCCAGTTGTTCAGACCAGAACCCATGGAGTTAACTTTCATATCCAGTCTGCTAGGGAGTCTTGTTGACCTTACCTTAAAGTGTATGTATGCACAGTCGTTAACACTTCTTACCACTTCCACTATTGCCATCACTGTTACCATTCGATTATCATCTCTTACCTGGATCACTTTGATAGATTCCTGGTTAGGTCCTCTGCTATACCTCTGCCTCTGATAATCTTGGTCAACACAATGGCTGGAATAATCCTTTAGAAATATGTCAGATCATATTCATTATCTGCCCAAAGCCCTGCATTGGCTCCCTATTTCACTCGGTAGTAGCCACGCCTGGCTAATTTTTTCTATTTTTAGTAGAGAGGGGGTCTCACTGTTGCTCAGGCTGGTCTTGAACTCCTGACCTCAAGTGATCCTCCTGCCTCGGCCTCCCAGAGTGCTAGGATTACAGGTATGAGCCACTGCACCCGGCTCATAGATGCGTCTTAAGTGTTACACTACATGGCACATAGTAGCCATTTAAGAAATATTAGTAGAATGAGTAAATAAATGGATGGCTATATGGCAGAGATGGGGTCTGAGGTAGGCCTTGAAAAATTTTGATAAGCAAAGTTTTGGGGAGAAAAAGCGTGAGTTTTCTTACCTTTCCTGCTCCTCTCTGTGCTTTTAGCAAAATCTCCTTATTCTTCAAGGCGTGGGCATTTGAACTAGAACTTCAGTTTGAATTTACTTCTTGCCTATATGTGACCTTGATCAAGATTTTTGGCCCCTTTGAGTCTTTTTTAAAGTCATTTTTGGCTGGGCGCCATGGCTCATGCTTGTAAATCCTAGCACTTTGCCAGGCCAAGGCAGGGGCGTTGTTTGAGCCCCAGAGTTCAAGATCAGCCTGGGCAACATAGTGAGACTCTGTCTCTTAAAAAAAAAAAAAAAAAAGGCAGCCAGGGGTGGTGGCGTGTGCCTGTAGTACTAGCTATTCAGAAGGCTGAGGCTGGAGGATCTCTTGAGCCCAGATATTTGAGGTTTCAGTGAGCTATGATTGGGCCACTGCACTCCAGCATGGGTGACAGAATGAGACTCTGAATGAGACTCTCTGAAAAAGAAAAACAGAAATAATTTTTATTGAAATGTACTTTACATATAGTACTTTACATATACAAAATTCACCCTTTTTGGGTATACAGTTCTGTGAATTTTGACAGACTTAGTCATGTAACCACCATCAAGATATAGAAATATTTTCATCACTGCAAACTGTTCCCTTGGGCCTCTTTGTAGTCCATTCTCTCCCTTTACTTCTCACCTCTGGCAACCACTGATTTGATTTCTATCCCTATAGTTTTGCTTTTTCCAGAACATCATATAAATGGAGTCATTAAGTATGACTCATTTTGAGTTGAGCCTCTTTCATTTAGCCTAATGCTTTTGAGATTCATCCATGTTACCGCACGTATCAGGAGTTGATTTCTTTTTATTGCTCAGTAGTATCCAAGATATGGATTTATCCCTATTTATTCATTTACCAGTTTATGGATTTTGGAGTTGTTTCTAGTTTTTGGCCATTATGAGTAAAGTTGTTATAAACATTTTCATTTCTTTTGGGCAAATACCTAGGTGGGGGGGTGTGGGATTACTGGGCTGTATGGTAAGTGAATTTAACTTTATAAAACACTGCCAAACTCTTTTTCAAAGTGGTTAGCCTTTTTTTTTTTTTTTTTATCAAATGAGATATTATTCAGGACTCTCAGTTGTGAGTAACAGAAATTCATTTTGGCAAAAGAACTTACAAATAGAATATTAGGTGGCTCACAGAATCTTTTGGAGGGCTGGAGAGATAGGCTCAGAAGTTATGTATCCAGGAACATGATCCTACGCACAGACACTGGAGTTTGAACTGCCAACACCATTAGGGAGTGCTATACAGTATAGGTAGAACTGCTGTCTCTGGAAACTAGATGAAGCTGCTATGTTCCTTTTACTTGCCAGAATGGATTCTCTGAAGACCCAGCTTCTTTGAGTCATTAGCTTTTGAATCACCATCCACAGGCATGCTCGGCCTCATAAGACGGGTGATTCCCCAAACATAGGAAAGGGAGTTCAGATGTGGGGCTGCCAAGGGAAATAATACATGTACACCACAACCTCCAGAGGTGGTTGTGATTAGATAAAATAATTTCCATAGTGTCTAGCACTTAGTATGTGCTTCTACTTAGTAGAATATAAATGCTAGTTTACTTTTCTGTGTTCCTATTTCCCATCTCTCTTTTGTAAGTAAAATTTTTATTGAAGTATATAATAAAACAAAGTACATCAATCGTAAGTATGTACAGCTTGATGAATTTTCATGAGGTTAACCAGTACCCAGAAGAAATAGAACATTGACAGCACCCCAAAAACCTGTCTTGTGCCCTCCTCCTATTCACTGTACACTGTCCCTTCCACCAGGTAATCACTGTCCTTATTGAATAGTTTTGCCTGTTCTCAAAACTTTATATAATCAGAGCTATATGTTATGTTTTGTACATACACTTTCTTTCAACATTTATGAACTTCATCCATTTTCTTATGTGTAGAAGGAGTTTGTTGATTTCACATTGTTCCATTGTGTGAGTATAATACTACTACTCAGTCTACTATTGATGGACATATGGGTTATTTCCAGGTTTTGACTAATACAGGTAAGTGCTGCTGTGAACAATTTTTGCATATGTCTTTTGGTTTACATATGTGTACACATTTCTGTGGGTGTGTACTAGGTCATGGGTTTTGTGTATGTTCAGCTTTTGGAGAGACTGCCAAAGAGTTTTCTAAAGTAGTTTTCCCACTTTCCACTCCTACTAGCAGTACATGTGAATTCTAATTGGTCACATCTACCTTTTTGACATGTTTCTCTGTGCTTTCATTTCAGTAGGACTTTGTGCCTCAGTATAATACTTGTTTGAATTTACCTAATCAGTTACATGTATCTCTCTCATTATATTGTTAACTCTTTGTGGTGAGATTTCATGTTTTATTTATCTCTAGCTTCTCAGTACTAAGTATAGATATATAGGGCACATAATAAATGCTCAGTGAAAAATACATGAAAAAATGATTAAAGAACATGGCTGGAATAATCCTGGCTTTTTTTGGAAGAGAGAACTCACTGGTCTGACTGAAATTAGAAGTGATGGGATAAATGAATGATAGGGTTGAATTAAGTCAGATGGAATCTGATTCCATAGATAACAGGTAGCCATTTTTAGTTCCTGAACTGGGAAAGAGTTAATGAAAGTGGTTTTATTCTGTGAATGAGGAATTGCATTTTTGTTTAAAGCTGTGCTCAGCTCTTAGGAAACAGCTACAAAAAAGACTTGGGCCCATGATTGGAGACAGATTAGTCAAGGCATGGCTGGGTATGAATTTGTTTAGCTTAATCTGTTATTTTTTAGTTTCTTCATAAAGTGGGGCTTGTATCTATCTTGTAAAGATTAGAACTAATATATAAATATGAGTTGATGTTTTCTTATTCCTTATATATTTTATTATGTGGCATTCCAAGGTTGAGAATTTTAAATCCTATGTTGTAGAGTAATGAATGAAAGAGAGAATTCAGCTTCTGCCAGTGTAAATCCATGTGGAAGTTTTACTAGCTATAGTACCTCCATAGTGGCTTGCCTACTGTTCTCTTCCACTTTGTTGTTCTACTCTAGCATCTTTGGCTCTGCATGTGTTAGAAATAAAAAAAAAAAAAAACATTTATAAAGTGGCATGAAGCTTCTCATCTCTGAAGGCTTATCCTACAAAGAAATGTTGGACTGCTCTTGGTAATTTTTGGTAATGAAAAAGCACATATATAAGTATAATTAATACTAGGAATCAAGATTTTTAGTGGAAGAGAAATAAAACCAATAAGTTAAGAAAAAAATAACTTGTAGTGTTAAATTGGATTGGAATTACCCGTATGAACTCATGGTTTTAGAAACAAATATATTTACTTGCTCTATCCACTGAAAAGGCTAGAAGCAATGACAGCCAGCAGAGATGAGCATACCTAGTTGCCCATGTGTTGGGTTTCCAATATTTCCCACTAAAAAGAACCTTGGAGTTCAGGTGAGGGGCCAGAAAACTGCTATCTGAGTCTGGGACATCTTGTGTCAAAAAGCAGGGGAGCTATGAAAGATTAGTGGCACATGTCCAGAGGACACAGGAACTCACTTATAAAGGCTACCACAGGGCACATTTGAGACAGCTTGGCTATTACAAAAATGATAGTAATAGATACTGAATTAAAAACAACAACAACTATGAGTCCGTTAGAGGAAGGGGGAAAGGAAAGAGCGAAAAAGAAAGGTGGAACTCTTTGCAGAAGATGGCCAGGTAATAAATGTAAAAGGAATAATATAATTAGGAAATCACCGTTTTGCATACCCAAATGTAATAATTTGTTTCAGGCAAGGATCATTGGATGCTGAAACTGTTAGGTTGTAGAAAAAAGGATATTCACAAAGTACCTTGTCACTTACCACTTAATACTAACTTACTACTTACAAATGGGAAAATAATTTTGCAATATAGAGATCTGGCATTCACCACCTTATCCAAGTGATCCGACTTAGGATCAGTGAGCTGACATCAGGTACCCCCTGACTTGATGCAGTAAGAACTATGCAACATTACCTTTGGTTACAGCATTGTCAGAAATGAGGAGACAATCAGAAATCACAATGTGGAGCATTATGTAAAATAGTTGGCCTGGACTCTTAAAAAAGATACGGATAAGAAAAACAAAAAGAAAAGGAAGGAGCCTGTTGTGGCTTAAAAGCGAGTAAAGTTACAAAAAAAAAAAAAAAACTATATGTGTGAACCTTGGTTAGGTCCTGGATTTTAAAAAAAACTTATTAAATTTTGAGAATAAGAGAAAATTGAATACAACCTGTATTTTGGATATTGTTAATTTTCTTGGGTATGGTAATGGTATTGTGACTATGAGGGATCATGACCTTTTTCTTAGGAGGTGCAGTGAAGTATTTAGGGGCAAAGTCAAGATGTCTTAACTTACTTTCAAATGGTTCCACAAAAAACAGAGACATAGCAAATGTACCAAAATATTAACTTTTGGTGAACCTAAGTGAAGGGTATACAGGAGTTAATTGTAATATTTTAAAAATTTTCCTGAGGGTTTTAAAATTTTCAAAATAAAAGGTATATTTAAAAAAGTTCATTGATAATAAAATGTGAGAGTCTGAAGAATCTTAAGAGATCATCTATCTCAATCCTTCATTTTACAAATGGGGTAACTGAGGCCCAGGGAGAGGAAAAGACTTGTTGTCCGAGGGCACTCTGCTGGTTACGGAGAGAGCATAGAGTATGAACTGTTAACTATTCTCCTTATCGCTGCCAGATAAGGGGGGTGTGAGTGGCAGTTTGTGGGGGCGAGGTAAAGAGATAGAAAGGAAGGACTCTCTGAAGTCATGGTAGGAAGTCGTGGTATGAAGGGACTCCATTAGTGGAAGCATGTTGTCGGTCACAGCCACAGCCAAGATGGGAGGATATTCTGACTTGACACAAAGGCAGGCCTGAAAGACCCAACGTTCTAACCCAGCTTAACTCCTTTTTTTCTCTTCTTTAAATTCTTCTTTATTTTCTTCCTCTAATCTGTTCTTTCCACTACCTTTTTCCTCTCTGTTTTATTGAAACGTAATCATCTTGCTGTCTCCACCAAGAATTAACATGATATCATGGAAATGATGTAAGTTTTGTAACTAAGTAGATCTGATTTCAAATTCTAGCTCTGCTAGCTGTACAACTTGGAATAGTCACATAACTCTGCCAAGTCTTGGTTTATTCATCTTTGAAAAGTTACTACTTCCTACTTTGAAAGGATGTGGCATATTGTACTTTTTTTTTTTTTTTTTTAAGGCAGGGTCTTACTCTGTCACTTAGGCTGGAGTGCAGTGGCCTCATCATAGCTCACTGCAACCTCAAATCCCTGGACTGAAACAATCCTCCTGCCTTAGCCTCCCGAGTAGGTGGGACTACAGGCGTGTGTCACCCCACCTGGCTAATTTTTCTATTTTTTTTGTAGAGATGGGGTCTTGGTCTTGCCCAGGTTGGTCTTGAACTCCTGATCTCAAGCTGTCTTCCTGCCTTGGCCTCCCAAAATACTAGAATTACAGGTATAAGCCACTGCACCCAGCTGGCATTTTTTTTTTTTTTTTAATAAATCACCTTTCCCTCTCAGTTACTTTCAAAGTTATACAGACCTTTTCAGTTCTTTTAGTGGTTTTCTTAGAAAATAAAGTCATACATCTTTGACTTATTAGAGTCTGTTAATTGCTACTATTATGTTTTATCCTGATAATGTCTGCATCTTAGAATACTTTTAACTTCCTGTATCCTCCTCTCAACTTATATGCTATTTTAGTTGTGTACTTTGTTTGATAAGTTTAAGCCCCACAAGTTTAAATACAGTCATTCCCTGCATAATGATGTTTCGATCAATGATGGACCACATGTACTACAGTGGCCCCATTGATTATACTACCATATTTTTACTGCACTTTACTGTTTTTTCTATGTTTATATACACAAATACTCTGCTGTTCACAAAATGACAAAATTGCCTAACAATGCATTTCTCAGAACTTATCTCTTTTGTTAAGCTGTACATGACTGTACTAAATATTTAATATTATTTTATAATGTTATGACTGTTAATATTCACTTGGATTTACCCATATACTTAGCACTCTCTTTGCTCTTTTTCTATCTTAATCTGTGATCTTTTGTCTGTGATAATTTTCTTTCTGCCTGAAGAAGAGCCTTTAGAATTCCTTTAATACAGGTCTGCTGGTGGCATAATATGTTTTTGTTTTTCTGAAAGTGTCTTTGTTTGCATTCATTCCTGAAGGATATATTCCTTGGGTATAGAATTCTGTATTGGCAGTTATTTTCTTCAAGCGCATTGAAGCTACCAATTCTCAGTTTTCTGGCTTCCATTGTTAAATATTGAGAGCTGTCAGTCTGTCCCTCCTTTGAAAGTAATCTATCATTTTTCTCTTATTTAAATTTTGTAACAACCCTGTGAGATGTAGGTTTATTTTTGTACAGATGAGAAAAGAAACTCAGCATAACTTGCCACTGTCAAACAGCTAGAAAACTGTAGATTAAAATCCAGGTCTGTCAGACATCAAAGCTTGTACTTTCCCCACTCTGCCTTACTGCCTCTCACCAAATAAAAGTGCACTTTCATTTATTTAACAGTATTTATCGAGCTCCTCTTATGTATAACTGTGCTATGGACTGAGGTATACATTGAATTTTGGGGTGTAATTCTGGCCCTCAATTTATAGTTTGGAGAAAACATGTTGAAAACTTTAGGTATATGAGACAGTATATGATCAATAGCTAGAATGGTGGATAGCTTGCGATAATCACTGAAAGAGTTTATGCAAAGCAAATTTTACAGTTGGCTGGATGTGCCAAAGAATGTCTTGTGAAGAAGGTGGAATTTGGTCTGAACCCCAGGCAGAGTTTGTTGGCGGTCAAAATTGTAGAGACTGTTTTGGTCAGGGATAAATCACATGAAGAAAGACATGGGGGACTGAATGATGGATTTGGGGAATGGCAGCAGGGTTGATTTGGCTCTGGCTGAAGTTTATAAATATTGTTGTTGGAGATTAGATTGTATGTGAGGTGTGCTTTTTTATGGAGTATCATAAATTCCTATTCTTTATCTTTTAGGGAATAGGGAACCCTTGTAGAGTTGTTTGAGGGTGGGATGATATGATTATTAGGAGGGCAAGAGCTTAGCTTGACTTTATATATTCCAACCTACATTTCAATAATGGCTTTGTCACTTCCTTACTTACACTGTGGATAAGTCAGTTAAATTTTCAAAGCCTCAGTCTTCTCATCTGTGAATTGGAAATGATAGTACTTACCTCATAGGGTTGTGAGAATTAAATGAAATAATATGTGCAGGATACTTAGAACAGTGTACATATCATGAAATATGTACAATGCTTTTACAGCAGTAAACACTGTTTTAGTGTTAGGCATCATTTTATTATCATTGTTACTGTTACTAAATGAGATTGTGTATGTTAGTATTCACCCCAGTGCCTCGCACATGGTTAATCACAATTCCAGGTACCAGTAGAATGTATATGGGATAATTATTAACCCAATTATATTTTCCTACCTCTGCACATAACATAGGAAATGTAAAACCTTTACAGTTGTATTTAATCTATAAATAAACTGTATAGTTTACTTAGGTTATTTGCATATTACATTGTTTTGTGATTACATATTATATATCATCCCTCAGTTAACTCCTCAGTGAATTCATTATATCAGTAAAAATAAGATTGAAGAAAAATGAGGAAAGCATTCTATGTGAAGAATCTCTAGTAAGAAGAGAGGAAAGGAGGTAGTGTTGTTAAATCTGTGATAAAACAGTGTATCGTAGAGGGAAGCTATAAAGATGCCACAGGAAAGATGTAGGAATTGTGCTGGTTGCTGACTTTGGAATCATTATCCACTGGCAATGTTTAATTTGTTTTCTTCAGGAAATTGTTTGCAACCTGAGGATGCTAACTAAGCTTCTGCTGTAAGTATAAAGAATAAAAAACTGCCTTCTCTGTTAAAATTTTACTGTAAGAGAAATTGTATAAAGCCATTGAAGCATCAGGACTGACAGGCTAGAAATACATTTAAGTGAAGGCTCATTAATCTTTAAGAAGTTGAAAAGCAGACATGTGGCAGAGAAACCAGTGTGGATTTGCAATATTAAAATACTAGTGTCTTCAAATATTGTCAGTAAAGAACAAGAGGAAATAATTTAAGAATGGACACACTTATGTATTTCTTTTAAAGTTAGAATAGTTCAGCATTAAATCAAATGCCTTTAGTGAAAATAACCTAACAAGTAGCTAATTACAGTTTTAAATGATGTTTTGCTTTATCTGATGACTGTTTATTAAGAATCATGTAGATTTGCATTGAGTAGAATGATTTCACTATAGAGTATGCCTTTCAGTGGACATGCTGTTAAGTCCAGAGGAACTAAACACATAGTGCTGTTTCTTCAATTTAGGTCTTATGTGGTCTAATTACTAATGATTTATGTCCTGTTTTAATTGGCAACTTAAAAAAAAAGGATTTCCTTTAAATGCTGTCTCATTGATTTTCTTATTTCTTTTCCATATCCTTTGTGTTTCTTATAAATTGGCAAGGGAATATCTTTGCATATGGTTTGTTATTCTTGGAATAAGACACTTTTTTCTTTCTTTCTTTCTGGTCTGCGGTCCTAACCTTTAACCACTCTGTTAACAGATGGTCAAATCATCCCTCTTTTCTATCATTTTGAATAACTTTGTTTTGAAAAAGCCTAATTCTAACAGTGACTTAAAATTTTACATGACAGTGTCATTTAGGATTGTATAACACTTATTTCATTATGACAATTTTGATTCTTGAAGCTCCTATTGTCTTTCGGGTTGAGTTTGTATTTATTTGTATATAGTACTAAATAGAAAGCTGGCTGGGCGAGGTGGCTCACGCCTGTAATCCTAGCACTCTGGGAGGCCGAGGCAGGCGGATTATTTGAGCTCAGGAGTTCGAGACCAGCCTGAGCAAGAGCCGAGACCCCGTCTCTACTAAAAATAGAAAGAAATCATATGGACAGCTAAAAATATATACTAAAAAAAAAAATTAGCCGGGCATGGTGGCACATGCCTGTAGTCCCAGCTACTCAGGAGGCTGAGGCAGGAGGATTGCTTGAGCCCAGGAGTTTGAGGTTGCTGTGAGCTAGGCTGATGCCACGGCACTCTAGCCTGGGCAACAGAGTGAGACTCTGTCTCAAAAAAAAAAAAAAAAAAAAAAAAAGA
>JAQIFY010002972.1:0-12923 GCA_028533085.1 Varecia variegata | reverse complement strand
GACATTTGTGCACTTCTAATTACTGACTTTTTCCTTTATATTTGGCCTATCTTGATTGACGCCTGCATCATTTAGTTTCCCAGGAATCATAGGGAAACCCAGCCTTCCCTGCCCAAGGATGACTGTGCAGCATTTATATGAGCTTTAGATGCCTATTACATAAATTTGGGGTTCTATATGAGATGCAGTATTTGGAGAAATTACAGACTATCTCAGTTTTTTTTTTAAATATAAATAGCCCATAGAACCTTGAAAGCAATTTTAGTTACTGTACAAAGTCTCACCGAGCCCTTGCCAGTATTTGTGTGAGTGCAGAGCAGTAAGCTCCAGGAGCATTTGTTCTGAATGACTGGTATTGCTGAAAGCAGATGCTATTGTAAAAATGTGGTTTAGGGTAGCTCCATTTATTTATCAATGCTTTCATGCAAAACAAGTATTCAGTTAAAGACAGCATGCTTTGGGCTTCTGATTAGATCACAGAAGTATAACTATCACAGGGCTTTTATGTCTTTGCATGATGTGAACCAGCAAAGTTCTTTCCTCTGACCCTTTATTTTTAATATAAGCCTGTTTAGAGAAGCATACTATTTCTCGCCACTGTTCTTGCTCAATATACTGTTTTCTGGTTTGCATTATTTGAATAAGTAGGAGGTTTAGAGATCAAATAAAAATTGCAAAACGAAAATAACCCAACAACCTTGCGAGATTCTGCTGTACATCACTGATGGTGAGGAATGCTTGCTCCCAACTAGGCGGCAGGGCTGGGTGGTGCATGGGAATTATTCGGAGGGTGTTGTGAACACAGCCCACCGGCTTCCTTCCCTGTCCAGGACTCATCCCAATTCACAGTCTAGCAAGCTCTCCTTTCGTAATGGCAGTGTTAAACTCCTAGGCTGGATTTAAGTATTTAAAAAATATAATGGTTTGCATACTGTGCAGTGATTTGTAAAATGTGAATGCCTACAAAAGCCGTGGTTACCCAGCATAACATTATCTTATTTTTAGTTACACAACCAGTAAAACAGCTGGAGGTCTAAAATCATGGCCTAGCACTAAATGCGTTACTACATTTTATCCATGCAGCAAGGGCCTGTCCTTTTAGCTAGATGATAGGAGAAAGTAGAATGATTACTGGCAAATTAACATGTCTAATTTTAATAGCGAAGCAAAGCCTGCATAAAAGCATTGGAATTAGAGTCTGTCAGTTAGACATTGTATGGCGTATAATGGGCATTGAAACCACACTAATATACTACTGCATTTTATAATCAAATGAACCCTTATTCATTAGTCAGGAGATAATATCTTCCCCAGTTGAATAAAGAAGTAAGGAGAAAAATATTTTACTTTATAGCTTCTTAACATTGTTAATAGAATCATCTCGGCAACAATAACAAAATATAATTGGCACTTAGAGAGCTGTGCTTGTTTTGGTTCTTTCTGTAAAAGCATGAAGGAGTGTGTAATACTCTATCTCCTTTACCTGTAAAACCAAACTTTTCAGGTTGGTCAGTAATTTTCATATGGCAGACCCAGAAAATATTAGGGTCCATCATATGAAATTGCTGACATTGACTTATTTGACCACAAAGATGGCAAATGCATATAGTCTGATTCAATGTGTTCCATCACAAAATGTGCACATAAAACATAAGCATGCACACGTTTATAACTGATACAGTCATTTGTTATAAAAATTGTGAATGTGGAAAGTAAATATTCTTGATTTTTTCCCAGTGATGTCCTCCAGCTGGTTGTGTCTTCTGTCTGCCAGGCTCACAAGGCAGACTATAATATAATAAATCCAAGCAAACTGTGTTTCTATTTTTTATAGAAAAATGGTGAATAAAAGCATCTTTGCTACATTTATTGATCTAAATGAAAAAATACAGATAAAACTTCTTGAGAAGTCCCATGGACCCTTCTCCACTCCTCCTACAACCAGATTTTGCCATCGAATGAACACCTTTCAGAAGGAAATGAGGTTGTGGTCGCTGGTGCCCTGCTTCCCTTCAGCCACCTGCACCCAGCCCTTTTCAATACCCGGCTTGGGCTTCACCTCTGGAATCCTCAGTTCAACCATCCTTTTTGACCACAGCTTTCTATCGTTACAGCTCAGCCAGTTACTCTCTCGAGTGCCTCGTCGTCTTCGAGACATTCAGTGCCTCATTCACTCCACTTACCTCTTTCCCCATCTTCTTTTTTTCACGACTGTAAATAACACTATTTTAAAATTGTATTTTCTAATTATTTGTTATTTTTGTTGCTAGTGTATATAGAAATGCAATGAAGTTTTTTATTTATTTTGTTTTTGGCAACTTTGCTGAACATTAATGCCGATAATTTAGATTCTATGGGGTTTCCTATGAAGAAAAATGGTAATTTTTTTCTAGTACGTTCTTCTTTTGAATCTTTTCTTGTTTTACTTTCTTACTGCATTGGTTAGGTCCACCAGTAAACTTATGGATAAAAGAGGGCATATGTGTCTTTTTTTTCTGATTTTAAAGCCAGTGCTTTTAACATTTCACCTATTAAGTATGGTTTTTGCATTAATTCAACTTCTCATTATGAGATTAAGAATGTTCCTGTCAATTTTTAGTTTGCAAATTTTTTTATGACCTATTCTCCTGCAAATATTGAGATAATCAAATGTTTTTCTTTTTTAGTCAATTAATTTTTTCTTTTTTTCTGTATTCCCCCCCTTTTCTTTTTTAATCAATTAAAGTGCTGAAATAAATTAATAAATTTCCTAACAATAAACCAACCTTTCATTCCAAAGCTAAATCCAATTTGGTCTGTATGTATTATCTTTTAAAAACATTTAGTTGTTTTCTTAATATCTTGCTTAGGTTTTACATATATGTTTATGCATGAGAGTTGCCTGTAATATCCATTTCTTACATAGTTCCTGTCTGGTATTGGTATGAAGCATCATAAAATGAATTGGAGAATGTTCCCATTTTTTCTCTTTTCTGGAAGATTGGATAAAACTGGAATGATAAATTCTTTAAATTTACCGAAATTGCCACAAAATAGTCTGGGCCTATTCTCTTTGTGAGAAAACATTGATTACATTAATAGTCATAAAACTAATTTGGCTTTCTGTTTCTTCCTGAGTCAATTTTGGTAAATTAATTTTGTTCTGTGAATTTCTTTATTTCATATAATTTTTGGAAAATTTATCAGCTTCTTGTTCATAATATTTTTTATCTTTTTAGATCTTTGTAGTATCTATAGTTATGCCCCTAATAATGTTTCATTGTATCTTTTTTCTTTTCTCTTGATTAATCTTACAAGAGGTTGTCAATTTAACCAGTCTTTTCTAAGAATCAACTTTTGGTTTTGTTTATATCTATTGTATGTTTGTTTTATTGATTTCTGTTCTTTATTTTTGCCTATTTTCTGCTTTCTTTAGTTTGATTTTCTTGCTTTTTAGCTAACTTCTAAAGTTGGATGTTTTGTGTATTTTCAGCCTTTTTCTAATATAAACACTTAAAGCTAAAACCATTTAGGTAAGTAACATTTCAGTTGTACCCTATGTTTCAATATGTGTATTTTCATTATCTTCTCATTTTGACTCTCCTAATTCCCTTTATAATTTCTTTTTTTACTCATAAGTTATTTGGAAGCATGTCTTAAATTTCCAAATGAATTATTTTTGTTATTGATTTTTAACCTAATTTCATTGTATTGAAGAGGAACTTGTCAAAATGATATGAATCCTTTGAAATGTTGAGACTTAGTTTATGATATATCATGTGGTCCAGTCAAAAAATATGCTGAATATCTCAAAATGAATACATATTCTTCAATTGTTGGGTAATACATACATCCATACTTGTCAATTGGGCTGTTAAAATGTCTTATAATTTTTGCTTTTGTTTACTTGATTTAACAATTAGTGGTGGAGTTGTGTTAAAATATTCTACAAAGATGGTTGATTTGTAAATTTTTCCTTATAATTTTGTTAATACTTTTTCTCCTTTAATGTTAACTATATTTTTAGGATATATTATTAAGTATGTTACAATTAGGATTGTTACATCTTTTTTTTGTGGGTTGAAGGTCTTGTTAATATAAAGTGGTTCTTTTATCTTTAGTTATATTTTTTCTTTAAAATATTTTTGTTCTTGTTCAGTAGTAATATAGCTAGGCACTCTATCTTTCTTTTGGCTATTATTTTCCTCATATATTTCCCAACATTTGCTTTCAACTTTTCATGTCCTTGTGCTTTAAGTATGTCTCTTACAAACAGCTAATTTATATAGGCTGTCAAACTTTGGCTGTGTGTGGATTTATTATTGCTATTTTGTGTTTTCTATTTGCCATACTTTCCCACATTTTTTGTTTTTCATCTCTTGTCTTCTTTTGGATTAATTTATTTTTCTCACTCTATTGGTTTTCCTTCTACTAGTTTGGAAGCAATAAAATTTAATTTTAGTCTTAGTTACCCTAGACATTTGACACACCTACTTCATAAGTCAATTAGTGTTTTTACCCTCCTTGCAAGTAGTGCAAATAATCTGATCACTCTATTTCAACCCATGTGCTATCTTAATTCTTTTTTTTTGGAGACAGAAACTCTGTCCCCCCAGGTAAAGTGCAGTGGTGTCATCATAGCCCACTGCAACCTCAAATTCCTGGACTCAAGTGATCCTCCTGCCTCAGCCTCCCCAGTAGCTGGGACTACAGGTGTACACCACCACAACAGTCTAATTTTTCTAATTTTCAGGGTCTTGTTCTTGCTCAGGCTGGTCTCGAACTCCTGGCCTCAAGCCATCCTCTTGCATTGGCCTCCCAGAGTGGTAGGATTACAGGCTCGAGCCACCATGCCTGGCCTATTTTAATTTTTTTATATCCTTAATATTACAAACTAGATACTTCATTCTTTTTGTTTTACACAGTCAATGTTTGTTTAGATTTCATTAAATATTAACCATTTTCTTTGTTTGACATTACTTTCTGTGTCTCATTTTTATTCTGGGCTTTTCTTTTTTCCTTCTGATGTTCTCTGTAGCATTCGATTTATTTCTTTTAATAAGGACTTGCTGATTATAAAATTTCTCATTTTTTTGTTTGTCCAAAAACATTTCTATTTTGGCTTTGCTCTGACTATAATCCACACAGGCTATACAATGTTAGGTTGGCAGTCATGTTTTTTCTTAGCACTTTAAAGACACTAGTCTGCTGTCTCCTGGTTTCCACCGTATCCTGTCTGTAGAATAATTGCTCTTTTTTATGTACACAGTCTTTTCTCTCACTGACTCCTTCTAAGATTTTCTTTTTTGCTTTATTATTCTGTAGTTTTACTATAATTGTCTAGGTGCACACTTCTTTTCATTTATCCTGGTGAATCTGAGTCTTGTCCATCAGAGCTGGAAAATTTTCAGCCATTTTTTCTCCAAATATCCTTTCCCTCCCTTCTCTTATGCTTTTCTGGAACTCTGATTAAATGTGTGTTAGGTGTTCTCTAGCCTCTACCCCTTGTCTTTTCTCCTGCTAATCTTTCTGTGCTGCGTCTGGGTAATAATTTTAACTCTATCCTCCTGTATGAATCCTCCTTTCAGATCTATCTACTCTATTTAATCCATTTGTATTTCAAAATTTCAATCGTTATCATTTTTCATTTCTATAAGTTCTATTTAGTGTTTTTCCAAACTGCTTGGTCATTTTCATAGTCTTTTTTTTTTCTCTTACTGATAATTTTAATGCCTTCTTTTATTCCTTTAAACATAGAATGAAACATTTGCAAACCATAACACCTTTCTTTAATCATATATATTTGCAAAATATATTAACTGATGTCTTTGCAGGTCTGATTGTGCTGTCTGTTATTTCTGCTGACTCTTCATGGTGTGTATTTTTTCATACTCAGTGATGTATGAATGTGAGGTCAAGTTCAATCAAGTTTTATTTATGGAAATTCTCTGCTATCTAGATAAAGTAGTATTCTTCCAGAGAGGAATTTGCTTCTGTCAGGAACCTGGAGATCACTACTAACCTATGATTCTCTCTTTTTTTTTTTTTTTTTTTGAGACAGAGTCTGCCTCTGTTGCCTCTGCTAGAGTGCAGTGGCATCATCATAGCTCACAGCAACCTCAAACTCCTGGGTTCAAGTGAGCCTTCTGCTTCAGCCTCCCGAGTAGCTGGAACTACAGGCATGCACCACCATGCCCAATTAATTTTTTCTATTTTTTGGCAGAGATAGGGTCTCGCTCTTGCTCAGGCTGCTCTTGAACTCCTGACCTCAAATAATCCTCCTGCCTTGGCCTCCCAGAGTGCTAGGATTACAGACTTGAGCCACTGTGCTTGGCCAACCTATGATTCTTTTAAAATAACTTCTTGGCTCGAGGATTCTTTGGACCACCATTTTTTTTTTACTTCAATAGGTTTAGGGAGTACAAGTGTTTTGTTATTAAATGGATCAATTGTATAATGCTGAAATCAGGGTTTTTAGTGTACCCATCACCAGAATAATGAACATTATACCTGAGAGGTAATTTTTTATCCCTCACCCTCCCTCCTGCCTCCCCCTTCTTAGTTTCCAATGTCCATCCCACCACCTTATGACCACGTATACCCATTGCTTAGCTCCCATTTGTGAGAGGATGTGGACCACCATTTTTATGCAGAAGTCTTTCATTAGTTTAACCTCCTTAGTCAGGTCTTGTGTTTTATCTGTTGTTCCTCACCCCTCAGTGGCTATTTAGCTAAAAGCCCAAGGTTACTAAAGAGCAGAAGATACTCGAAGGGCAGCAGTAGCTGATATCAATGTTATTCCCTAAGTGATTAGTTTCCTTCTGATATTTCCAGGATTATCCCCCGCTTCCGGTTCCACTTCTACCTCAAACGAAGCCTCTGTGTTCCTTTTCATCTTCTAGAAATTTTGTCTTTGGAATTTCCTATGGCTCAGTTCTTAGATTTCTTTTTTGTCTATATTTACCCCCTTGATGACTTTGTCTAGACTTACAGGTCCAAATCCATTAAAACACTGATCATTCTCCATTTATGTCTCCAACTCAGATCTACACCCAACTCCTTCCTTAACTTTTCCACTTGGATGTCTAACAGCTCAAACTGAGTGTCTGATCTTTGCCCCTAAATTGAATCCTTCTTCAGTTTTCCTCATTTTGGCCAATAGCAACTTCATCCTTCTAGTTCTTCCAGTTCACTTCATCTTTGACTCCTTTTTTCCCCACCCCATACTTAATCCATAAACAAATCTTTCCAGTTTTATCATCAGACTATGTCCAGAATCTGACCATTTCTTTTCACCCCTGTGGTGATCAGTCTTATCCATGACTCTATAATCTCACCTGAATTACTGCAATACTCCTCAGTGCTCTGTCTCTGCCATTGCCCCGTTCAGTCTATTCCCAACCTAGCAGCCATGGTGGTGCTAGCAGGGTGTCATTCAGATAATGTCAACCCCCTGCTTACAGTTCCCCAGAGTAAAAGCCCCAGTCTTTGTAATGGTCTTTAGGCCCTTCAGTCTGGTTCCCATTACTTCCCCGACCTCATTTCCTTTTACTATACCCTGCATTCTCTCTGTTACAGTCATACTAGCCTCCCTGCCTTCCCTCGAACACACCAGGCATGCATCCCCTCCAAGGCCTTTGCACTTAATGTTCACTCCACCAGGGATGCTCTTCCCCCAGATCTCTCCAGAGCTCACTTCCTCATCTCCTTCAGGGGTTTGCTTAAGTGCCACCATCTCAGTGAGATATGTTTGGATCATTGTGTTTAAGATAATTACTCTTCCCTCCAACATTACCTATTCCCTTCCCTACTTTATTGCTCTCCATAGCACTTAGTCTTCCAACATATTTATTTTGTTTAATGTTTGGCACTCCTGTTAGAATGCAAGCTTCCTTAGGTAGGACAATTTGTCTATTTTGTTCATTGATGGATTCCTAGAACCTAGGGCAGTGCTTGGCACACACTGAGCATTCAGTGTATTGTTGTGGAGTGGATGAATGAATAAATGGAATAATTAGCATGTGGATAAAGATTGACAAATTGAGAACGTGGAACATGAAGTGATAAATAAGAGGGTTCAAATATTGCTTTTTTTTCATGGAAGAAGGGGAGGAATGGAAAAGGGGAAAATTATGGGTGATTTTGGATATAGCCTAAAAATGTGGCTAATTTATTTAAAAGAATTTATCACGTCTTCAAAATCATTGTGGAGACGTTCATTCTTCATGATGTTTTTTAAGCTATGGAAACTTTGTTCCTCCCAACTTCACCATGATCTTAGTTATTTTTCATTTTGTCTATGTTTTATATAGAAACTTTCTATGTTTCTATTTTTTCCATTAGTGATACTAAGTCCCAAATCATTTCATATTAACAAAAATGTGATCATTACAAAAAAAAAAAAAGGTAATTACTTTGAGATGTCTACACAGTTACTTAAATTTTATTGAGCTTATTTCTTAAGCAACCCTGAGAGTAGCCCACCAGGGATGACTCATCCTCACTCTTCAAGACACTAAGATTTTTTTCAACATTCCTTGTTTGTGGCCGTTATGTATTGTTATTATATTTTCCTGTTAGTATAGTGTAGCATGTGCATGACCTTTACTCTCCATAACTTGAGTATGAAAAAAACATAACTTTAAAATCTCAAAAACAAAACAAAACAAAACAAAACTCCACTTAGTTTCTAAACTGAGTCCTTATTCCACTAATGACATGTACTACAACTTGGTCAATTAGGGGTAAATTCTCCCTGGGGCTGTGTCTGAGATGTCGGGAAGGGCTATGTATTGTCAGCGAATTGGAGGGGAGGGGTGTCTGGGCTTCTGTCTTCATTGTCAAATGAAGTGTATGGTCAAACCACTGTCTCTGGCTGGGTCCACACACTCTGAGTTCAATTCATTCTGATTTTGAGGCTCCTTTCGGTTCCCTAGTTTTCACAGCCCTTTTGCTCCCTTGCTGGAAGTCGGGAGGGCGTGAGGCAGTGTTGGATGCTCTCTCACTCCTCTCTGGGCTGAGACTCAGGGAGCTGGCTCAGACCCACGGCCACTTCCCTCTTTAGCTGCTACTCCATGCTGGCAAAGGACACTTCTCCTTGAGGTGTCTCAACTTCCCAGGCTTCCCCTAGGAATCCCAGGCTTCTCCTAGGAATCCCAGGCTTCTGGGTGCTCAGCTTCCCATCAGCTCCCCTCCCTCCAGAGCTTGTCTGGTGTGGCGGGGGCTGGGCAGTCACTGTAAAGTCCTCACTATGGACCAGGGTCTAGAGAACTCTGCTGCAGACCTGCATCGTCGTCTGGCTTTATTGCTCTCCCCTCCTAACTTCATACCCCAGCCCAGGAAGTTGTAATTTAGCTTTCAGCTGTACTCTTTCTAGTCTATTGTTTATGTCATAAACTTTATGTGCTTCAATAGGCTCAGTCTACTGAAACTCAAAGACCCAGCTCTTAAAATCCAACCTATTATCTGTGTTATGAGTCTCACAGGTCAGTTTTAAAACTCAAACCTGAGTATGATTGAGTCCTTTCTCTTGACATTTTGATAATCCTAATATTCCAGGAGGCAGTGGGTGCTTCTGATTTGACAAGCGTTCAGGAGTGTGGGTAGGGAAATCTAAAAGGACAATGGCAAAAACGAAGTATGGGGACAAAAGTCCTCCCTGAATCACAATGACTTAAAAATATTTATCCACAAGACTCCAAACATCTGTATTAAAAAAAAATTCTCATAAAAATATTTTGCATTTGCACCTGCTGTCTAAGGAGGCAGTTTATTTCCTTAGGGCTGTTCCTCTTTGCACAGTTTCAAAAATAAATATTTGTTTATTCATAATTATTATTCTGTGTTTACTTTTTCCAGCTTATGAAATAACCACAGAAAGATCTTCCTTATTCATCTGTGATTTTTTTTATACCAAAGGGTGTGTGAAGGTCATCTCAATCTTAGTAAAGAAAAATCTAGAAATAACATGGGAGATAAAGACCACAATCAGTAATCAACTGTGTACTAAAAAAATTGACAAAGATTAAAAAAAAAACAACTTTGGGTCTCCTAAAAGCAGAAAAAAAGCAAAACAGAGGTAATCATATACTTCTATTCCTATTTATTTCTTTTGGAGCTGATGATTTGATTTTCTGCTTACTGGTCATAAAACTACCAAATATATAACTTCCTAGACTGAGAGAAAAGAAGACTAAGATGAAGTGCCCTTTCTATATCGCACCCTGGATCTCTGCTGACAGCCTGGAGAGTCACGTGACACAGTCACACTTAACCCCTTGTGGCTGCATTAGGCCATCTGTTGGCTCAGAACTTCAGTACTGCCTGGGCACACATGAGTTCTGGGGGAAGTGATGGCTCCCAATGAGCCCCCAGTAATGCCCTGGCAGCTCAGGAAACCTCTACACTGTGGGCTGCCTGTAGCACCCTCCTTTCTAGATCCACTGCCCCACAGGGACAGACAGAAGCCCTCATAGCATGTGGGTTCCTGGGAGTGAGGGGCTGGGTGAGGGTGGGGTGGATGGAGAGAGAAGCAGAAGAGAAAGTCATTCATTCCATCTTTCATATCTGTACTTGCTCTGGAGATTTCAACACTTGCTAATTTAAATCCATTCCTTCCTAAATGGGATGGGTTCGAATCCTTCCCCAACACTGTAGTATGAGAAACAAACCGACAAGATAGAAACAATTCTCAAAAAGTCAGGGACTTAGTGGAAAGGGTGTCATATTTAACTCAATTTTCAATCTTTCTTTAAAGAAGTCAATTCTTTGGGATTCTCCAGTCACTACCCTTTGTTCAGGTCCAAAGCCTACTCTTGTGTTCTGATAGAATGAATAAGACCAGACATATTTTCCTCATTACCAAAAACAGTTGGGACAAATGTTGCTTTGGTTTCAATAATTTCAGAAACTGTGCAAATACTGGAGGAACAATTCACGGTAACAGTGAAAGCAAATAAAACTTGGTTTAAATATAGTTATCCCCTCCTTCCCCTCTTTCTTTCCCTAATAATAGAGCATTTATTGGATGAAACAAAGCAGGATCCAGCATTTCCAGGGTGGGTAACGTACACAAGCAAATCTCTAGTTTCAGTGTATAAATGTGTGGTCTCACTGTAATCTTTATGAAGGCCTCAGCAGCTCAAGATAAGAGTTTACATTTCAGAATGAGTTAAAGCAAATTAAAAAAAAAAAGATGCCAAAGTAAATGCAAAGACAAACTGCCTTTATCACTTGGAAGTTATATATTTGGTGCCATAAGAGGACCAGAAAGACACCTGAAGGGAGGTTATCCTCCATTGCAGAGACATGTTTGCGGCTCCACCAGAGCTGCTCCGTCCCCACATGTCTGCGGTGTGGTCTGGACATCTGTTTTTAATAGTTTCCAGGCATGCCAGTGAGAACATTATCACAAATGGTTGAATATGATTTGCACAAGGAGTTCGGGGGACATGGAGAAACAGACAGCTAATAGATGTTCAATAGAGTTTGGAGAGTTCTTAGTTTTCACGGACAACCCTGAGAGTGTGATGTTGAGCTTGATATGATCCAAGCACAAGGTGCTTTGTTAAAAGGGGTACCCTCTGAAAACTTTCCATTCTACAATATTTTTTATATGAAGAGCACCCAGTCTAAAATGTTTTTGTTTCTTGCCAAAGTAAGATTACCAGCTGTAGGGTGGGTAGGGAGAAAAGGGTGTTGTTCCTCTTTTGTCATTTACCTAAGTGTTTGTCAGCTGACTCTCTTAATATTGCTGTCTGTACCTTAAAATCAGCTTCTTCTTCCTGGGGTAAGAAGGTGAACAGATCCAGAAGGATATACAGGAGGGAAGGGGCATTGGCAGGGGCTCCGGTGACAGTTGAGACTGTACTGGGCTTCATTACAGGCATGACTAGGACAAATGGCCTTGGGAAAGGCCAGAGGCTTCCGGGGCACCCCACAGACTCTGCTGTTGGTCACGTTCATTGTGGGCAAGAAGGCACTGTGGACACTAGAACCAGAGACTACTGATGTCAAGCCAGATTTTTTTTCTTTTTTCTAGACTCAAACTTAAATCTAGGCTAGAAGCAAATGCAGGAGGAAAGAGAAGCAAATCCGTCAGAAAGAGGAGGGAGTCAAGAATTATTTTGACATGGTATCGTGCATTATGGATTCACCCGCATTCTTCCTATAATTTTTCTTATCTGTATCTACAGTAAAGATTTTTCTAAGTTATTGTTTTACCAAACACCCTCAGGAGGAAAAGAGAAAAAGAAAAATTTGGTATCTATAGTTTCGTCCTATTAATTCATTGCCAATTTAATTGAAGAGAATGTATCATTTGATTTAATTTTCAGTTATTTATTCATTCACATGGTATAAAATTCAAAAGTATAAAAATGTGTACATGGAAGTCTTCTCACCCCGATCTGTTAGCCAACCAGTTTTTTCTTGAGGCAACCAGTTACTTATTTATCCCGTCAGAGATAGTCTATGTAAGTCTCATTTTAGACCAGAATATTTTTCTTGGCAGAATAAAGAAATCCTGAGACAGTTTTTGAGCCTTAATCTGTTATTGAAACATTCAATAACGTTGAGCAAGTATGTTTCAAAAACCAAGTTACACACTCTTGCCTCAAGAACTTGAGATCCTGACAATCGGAAATATCACATGCAGAATGTAAATGTATTTTACTGAGCTAAGCATAGTGCATTATAATTTCCTTCCCTTTGATTAGGAGAGTCTTGACAATAGATTCTTTCTCATTTATATTTTTACTCATGAGTCCTTGCGTGGTGCATGAACACAAAATAGATAATAAATGGTTGTCGAATGAAAGTATGGATTTATGAATGGCTGGTGAGTAGATCACGAAGGCAGGGCAATGCTTGAGAGAGGAAACCCTACCAGTGGCCTGAAGGGGTGGTGATAGTGAAACAGATAGTACCGATCCCCTGGCATTCTG
>JAQIFY010002970.1:0-12924 GCA_028533085.1 Varecia variegata | reverse complement strand
GCATCACCACCTGAGCTCCACCTCCTGTCAGACCAGCAGCAGTGTTAGATTCCCACAGGAGGCAAACCCTAATGTGAACTGTGCATGCAAGGGATCTAGGTTGCATGCTCCTTATGAGAATCTAATGGCTGATGATCTGAGGTGGAGCCTAGGTGGAGATGCCAGCGCTGGGGAGCAACTGCAAATACAGATTATAATTAGCAAAGAGGTTTGACTACACAGACACCACAATAAATCAGTTGCTTGCAGACTCATATCAAAACCCTATCAGTGAGTGGCAAGTGATAATATAATAATAATGGAAATAAAGTGCACAATAAATGTAATGGGTTTGAATCATCCTGAAACCATACCCCCTACCCCAGTCAACGGAAAAATTGTCTTCCGTGAAACTGGTCCCTGGCGTCAAAAAGGCTGGGACTGCTGATGTAAGGGACACACTGCCTGCCTGTGACTGAACCTAGTCAGAATAGGTAGTGCCGCCACTCTCTTGCCCCAGACCTTGCCACAGTCATAAAGCTGTCAATCGTCAAATAACATGTAACTGGCAACAGACCAGACCCTTTCCAAAGTGAAACTTCTAATACATAATACTAAAAATATGATGTATTAAAACTCTTGGGAGTCAGCTAAAGCCTTACTTAGAGATTTTTTAATCTTAAATGCATCTATTATAAAAAGAAAGACTAAAATCAATTATCTGTGTTCATTTCAAAAAGATAGTTACCACAAATTAATCATATCCAAGTGATATTTTAGGAAATGAAAAGGTAAAGATAGATTAATGAATTAGAATATTAAAATATATTAAATCAACAAAATTAAAACTAGTGCTTTGAAAACCCAGATAAATTGCATGTTCTTCTAGAATGATTGATATTAACAAAAGAGAAAAAGCATACAATAATAATTCCAGGAATAAAACTAATCTCCTCACCACGGATCTTAGATAAATTTTAAAAAGATAATGATGGCTATAATAATGAGCATCTGAAAAATAATATATTTAGACATAATTGACAAATCTCTAGAATAATATAACTTACACATTATTCTAAAAAACGAAAAAGAAACAAGTCCTAGTCATTATGAGAACCATATACACTTTATAGCAAAAACAAAAAAAGTATAAGAAAAGTACATTAGAGCCTAATTGCCTTTATAAAAATCTATGAAAAATTAAAATATTAATTAACCAAATGCAATGGTATATAAACATAGAAAACACATCACCACAGAATTAACTTTAAGAAAGCAAATCTTGTTTAACATTCAAATATCAATAAATAAAATTCACATCATTAACAGATTAAAAATGAAAAAAATACTATTATCTTCCCAAAGATATTGAAAATATGTTTGCTATAACTCAATATCCAATAATAATGATGATAAATGTTAGCAAACTAAGAAAAAGAGGGAAGTCTTTAGTAAGATAAAGAGTAAAATTCGAATCATTTTTGATTGCCTGGTGTCAACAAACTAAACTGTGGTAACTGAAATCCAGTTATATCACAACCCTGCAAAGTGAGGACAGTCTATAAGTGCTTCATGCTGGAAGTGAATAGATATTTTGAGTATAAATTATGTTGAAAGATCTGACATAATTTCAAAGATAAAAACTTTAATGAAAGCTATAAGTTATTTCATTTTAATCAGGAATATATTTTGCATGCTACAATAACCCCTTTGATTATTTAACATCAACTCACACGTTTCTATTTTATCCTCTAATGGGTGAGGACAATAAGGAAGGACAAAAGGTGTATCAAAACCAGAAGAATGATGGTGTTTAAAGTATGTTATTTTTAATAAAAGGTTAAAATAATTCAGCCAAAGTGTGAAAAGTAGATGCTCAGATGCATATGGGAATTTATAAGCACCATTACAAAAAAAAGGCATTCATTTTGATGACTCAATATATTCAGCATGATCAGAAATGAGAGTGTTCATCAATTCATAGTGTGTTTAAACAGAAATCTTATTGAAGTTGAAATCAGCAGATGAAAGCAAAAATTGAAAAGTTTTTCTCAGTAGACCATGAAATGAAATACATTCAACATGAATATATAAAAGAATTCAAACTGTAAAGAATAATTATTTGATAAATTATTCTCAAGTTTGTGCATGAGCATATTGTATTATTTCAGTTTACTGAGTGGCTCCTATTTTATTTCAGAGCATATGAATAAACTTTTATAAACTCTAGATGTAAACGTGCCTTGCCAAAATAGAATTTTGAAAAAAAATAGCTCTGACCAAATAGTTACCTATTATTTAGTAATGATGAACATGGTTTTATTGAAACCAGATATGTTTCACAATTTGACTTAATATGCTTATATTAAATTTGTTTGTGATTTAACTATCACCATGAATTATAAATAAACAGTAATTAGATAATTATGTTCTTTAAATAGTGCAATTTTTAAAAATATCTTGCATTTACAACTAGCTTGATGTCTGCCATCCATATCAGTGTCTTTGAAACTGATTATATTGACAGGTGATGATGTTCTAATAAATGGCTTGGATTCACATTTCCCTATTGTAAAGCAATTCTATATATAAACCATATCTATTTGCTATGAATATATGCTAACTCTAATGGGGAATTTCTATAAACTGTTCAGAAACATTATTCATTTTCAAGGAACTCACAATCAATGGAAGCCTAAAGCATCCTCAACTAACTGTAATAAGGCTGAGACATAACACATATGGCAATGTTCAGAGTTCATATTAATAAATACTTCAGATACTCTACTAAGAATTAATTCAACACATATTTATTTAGAACCTAGTACCTATGATATAATTGTGCTAGGTGCTAAAAGTATGAAAGCATGAACCAACAAAACAAAATGACAACACCAAAGCAATGAAATCCTTGCCTGAGCCTCAAGTCTTTTATAGTATGCTAGGAGACCAGACAAGGTTGCAAACAGCTAAAGCACAAGATGTTTATGTGATATGGGATTTCAGAATTAATTGATCAATTTGAGTTCTTAAGTATTAGGAAAAGAAACACAAGAAGCAGAACAAAAAAATCATAGGTTTTATCCTTTGGCATCTTCAATATTGAATCCTAGCTTTTAAAATGTTTCCCTAATATATTTTACTCTCCTATAAAATGAGATTGTTATGAGAATTTTGTAAAATATATATATGTGTATATACATTTTAATCTGCATGGTATTTAAATTGGCAAAATATAGGAACTAAATTAGAGTTATAATTTCTTGTGATGGAACCCAAGCTTTAATCATTTTTGAACTCCTCTCTCACCCCACTCTAGTGATTCCAATGCACAAAAACTACTGCTTAGTTTTTATTTGCAGATTTGATATTTTATACAGGTCAGAAAAGAAGATTAAGACATTGAGAGGTGATGATGGTCAATGTAAACTTTAATATTATTTTTATTATCCTTTTGTTTCCTTCTAAGTTGTCAATATATTCCTCCCATCTTCTCTTAAGTTCTAAGTTCATCTTGCTTTAACCTTCTTTTCTTTAAAGTTGCTGGGATGGCTTGCCTGCGGGAAATTCTTTCTTACTGTTTTAACATAGGGAATAAAAAATGTAATGACATTAAAAATTAACCCACATTTATAATACAAGGGATATCTTACTACAACCAATAAGTCAAGTGATTTCAAGTATTAATTTTGTTCAGGTTATGTTGCTAGACTCAGTTTAAACACAAATGATGTTTTAACTGGGGTGTGATTTTTGAATTCAAGGAATATAATGACACATCAGTATATGCACATAGTGTAAAATTTCTAGCACATAACAGGCTTTTGTGCCAAGCAAACCTTGAGTACCACGCCTCAGCAGTCTGAAACTGCTGACTATTTTACAAGTAATATTTTTCCTTAATTTGGAGGAAAAAAAGATGGATTTAAACTGTCATTTAAAGAACATGATAATATGAAACAGATGATTTCTTACCTGAAATAATTTATATGTAAATTAGATGATGAGATAAATACATGGTATATTCCTCAAAAACCTTATATATTTTTTCTACTATTATTATAGAAACTTTTTGTGCTTGCCACATAGTAGTATTTCACTTAGGAACTAATATGAAAGGTGCTCATTTTTCAGTCTATGTGAAAAAATTAAATGTACTGATTTGAGGACAACACTGATAATCATTTTGAGGATAAAAGAGGGGAAAAAGAAAATTCTGTTTTTCTCCAAGCAAGTAGTGAACAGGTGACATGTCCAGAGATTATGTAATGCAAGCATTTTTTTCCCCCTAATTATATAGCTTCAGCAAAAGAAAGCTGAAAAACCAAAGGAGCTGGAATGTGAGCTCTATTTAGCTTCCTAGAGATTGGAGAATTGTTTGAGCCTTGTTGGAAAACTTTTATTATAAAGAAAGTTTGTCTCTGAGCCAGTCATCAGGGAAATGCAAATCAAAACCACAATGAGATATCACTTATCCCCAGTGAGAATGCCCTTTATCAAAACAATAAATGTTGGCATGGATGCAGAGAGATAGGAACACTCATACACTGCTGGTGGGAATGCAAACTACTACAACCTCTGTGGAAAGCAATATGGAGATACCTCAAAGAGCTACAAGTAGAACTACCATTTGATCCAGCAATCCCATTACTGGGCATCTACCCAAAAGAACAAAAGACATTCTATAAAAAAGATATCTGCATTAGAATGTTTATAGCAGCACAATTCACAAATGCAAAGATGTGGAAACAACCCAAGTGTCCATTAATACATGAGTGGATTACTAAAATGTGACATATGTATACCATGGAGTTCTACTCATCCACAAAAAAACAATGGTGATCTCGTACCTCTTGTATTATCCTGGATAGAGCTGGAACCAATTCTACTAAGTGAAGTATCCCAAGAGTGGAAAAACAAGCACCACATGTACTCACCATCAAATTGGTATTAACTGATCAACACTTAAGTGCATATACAGTAATAACATTCATTGGGTGTTGGGCAGATGGGAGAAGGGAGGAGAGATGGGAATATACACACATAATGGGTGCAGAGCGCACTGTCTGGGGGATGGACACACTTGAAGCTCTGACTGAAGTGGGGCAAGGGCAGTGTACATAACCTAAACATTTGTACCCCCATAATATGCTGAAATAAAAAAGAAAAATATCTGTTAATCATACATCACTCGAGACTTCTCCCATTGCTTATATGTAGCAATGTGAGAAAACTGACTCTCAAAATCTATCATTCATTTACTTAATTGTTCAATTCCATAATACATGTATGATATAGTATCATAATTGTTAACCTATAGCCCTGTGGGCTATAATACTATTATAGTATTACTATAATAGTATTACTATTACTATTTCATAAATTTGTATAGCTTATTAATTCTTAGAAGCCCTTAAAAGTTGGACACATGAGATACAGATCCTTGATTAATTCAATTCCTGGGGTCCTGAAGTAAACTCACCCTTAAACAGAGTGAAAATTATACAAGTTTCACCTGTTGTAACAATCCCAACTCTACACAGCTGAGTAAACATACCTTTAATAGAGAGTAAATAGGATTAACATTGAAGAATTTGTATTTTGACTTTAATTCCTTTGGATTTTAATTTGCAAGGATTTAATTTGGGTAATTTAATTTCTTCTTGAGAAATTTATAATGTGATGATATTTACTCAAATATGTTGGCATTTTATTATTGAATATATGCAAACTGCCCTCTGATCTCATTTCAGAACCTCTGGTGAGCTATATTAAGCAATGTGGATATAAGTAAATCTGGAAGGAAAATAGATTAGGGATTACATTTTTAGTTGAATTGTTTGAAACCATTTTGGAAACCTTTAATAACAAATTTCAAGCTGCTCAACAATGGTCCCAAAAGAACATTTGAAACAGCAGTGATTGGTATGGGGTGACGGCACAAGATTCTCATAAAAAGATTAGTAGACTGTCGTGAGGGACTACCAATTTGCTCAGGGTAGGAACACTTTTGTTTGACCAAAAGCACAACAATTACATGCAAAGTATAGAAAATATGGAGAAAATAATAGATGATTGCCACCATCAGTTTTATCTTTTTTTCAATTCCTCACTCAAAGATTTCCCTAGAATAGGTTGTGAATTATCTTACTGGAAATGTGAGAGAAAGAACATGGCACATTGTTTCATCTTATTCTGGGACCTATACAGAGAACATTTCATAAATGCTTATTTATTTTTACAAATGTAGACCAGTCAAGAATCCTGTTGCAAGAATCCCAACTTTTGGTCAAAATTTCCCCCACCTGCTCTCTAATTGCACAGAATGGTTGAAGTGCCTCTACTCAGGGTTTCTATAGCACAAGATTCACACCTATTATTACTGTGGCATAAAGCTAGGCAAGGATGATATTCCATGCATTTCAGAGTAGACAAGCTTGGTTAGCATTTCTGGTTCTATGACTGGGTAGAATAACCAGTCAAAATCACTGGATGCCGAAAGAGCTCTAGCAGTTACTTGGTCCCTCTTTGGAGCAAACGTTTCTCCAAATGAGTTTATTCGATCCATCAAGAATGATGAAACTGTAACATGTTGAAAAGGCATATAAGATTGAATAAATAAAATGAACCTTCAGAAATTGCTAATATTATATTACCATAAGTGGGAATGCTTAAAACAAAGTTTTTTCTTGTTATTTGATATTTTATCTTCTCATTTTTTCCCTCAACATTTCTTCTCCTATTGAGTGAATCACAAGGACACAGAGTGTCTGTTGATTACATTTTACATGAAGGTATGTTGAAACTGAGGAGTTCTTCAAAGAGCTTATGCATCTCTAACTGGAGTTCTCCCTCTTAAATTATATTAAATACTTCACTTGTGATTAGAACAGCATATAATAGAGAATAGAAATGTAATTTCAATGACCTCTGCTCCTGGTAGAAAAATGTGCTCGTTTTTAAATCACATATATCTTAGTCTGAATTTGGGGATATATTAAGAAAATGATGTAATATAGTTCAGCTCAGATTAGAAATTTGTTGCATTTTTGTAGTGTAGGACTGTATAGCTGTTTCTTCTAAATATGTATCCTAATATAAGCAAATTTCTCTGCATTTTATAGTTATATAGCAATTATCAAATGGCATATGAAGACGAATAAAATAACCTTTGCTCTGAAATTCTCCACTGTGTAGTGGAGTAAACAGTCAGGTAATAATTACAGTAAATGATCTTAGTATTACAGTGGATATATGAATAGAAAACCAAAACTTACAAGTGCTTATATAATATTAGAGCCACACCTGTAATAATACTGGGATAGATCATACTCTTCTGAATCTATTTTAAAAAATCCTGGAACAAGGCATTAAAAATAAAATAACAAAATAGACATTTGCTCCAGAAAATACTTGCTCCTGGAAGATTATAAATCAAGAAGAATGGTGTCCTTATTAAGATTCACTTTAGGCACATCTCAAATCATGGTTGGGATGTGGCAAAGTCATAACATGTAACCAAAATGTTTGTACCCCCATAATTTCATGAAATAAAAAAAAAATTTTAAAAAAGATTCACTTTGAAATTCCTTCCTACCTATGCCAACCAATAAAAGTGATTGTCATACAACTGGTCCATTTTCAACTAGTTCCCCACTTTGCAGACACAGATTAAAAATAAAACAAGTGAAAAAATTAAATTCTATAAGCATCCTTTACCTAATTTTCATACCTTGAAATACGACAGGAGAGAAAAAATGGTTTAAATGATTCAAAGGTTAAAGACTTTATTCAGCTGATGTGCATCAGGGAGCAGCTGAAGACCACGTACAGATAACCCCCTAAGCCAATGCAGTGCTGTGATTTTATAGAGTGAAGTGAGAAGAGGAGTATCTGTCCTTGTGGTTTTGCTGAAGTAGTGCTTTTCCTCAGCTCTCACTGCTGCAAAACCTGTGGTTAAAAAGTTGGAAATTATTTTGGGTTTTCAAGCCTATTGCTAGGGATTTTTGGTGCCATCCCATTCAGGCAACTGTCAGACCAATTATTTTGAGAACAGTTTTTGCAAGCTTTGTAATTTTTGGAGGTTTAGATGGAGGGTAGACAGAAAAAGTCAGAAGGGAAAAGAGAAGACAAAAAGTTATAAGAAGTAAAGATTAAAGAAGGAAAACATTGCAGACTGTGTTTAATTCTTTTACAGGCATTATTGCCTATCTTTTAAGGTAGTACTCCCCTTTTTTTCTTCCTTTTTTATTGATGCATTATAGATATACATAGTTTCAAGGAACATATGATAATTTAATACATTCATATAATTTGTAAAGATCAAATCAGCATACTTGGTATATCCAGCACCTTAACTATTTGTCTTTTCTTTATGCTACAAACATTCAAATTATTCTTTTCTAGCTATTGTGAAATGTACAATAGATTATTGTAAACTATATCATCCTACTGATGCATCAGGTAATGTTCTCCTTTACAGCAGTAAGTCTAATAAATTTTGCTTGATTAACAGATTTTTCTTATGTTTCTCTGGGGAGTTGACATATGAAAGAACAAAATATTTGAAGCATATAGAAGGGGAAAAGAAGATGAAAACTGGAAAAGTCAGTTATGTAAAAAATGGCATTTTCTTTGCATTTTTAAAGTGTTTTTCAGGTTAAGAAAGTGGAGCTATTTTAATATGGATCATAAAAAATATGTGGCAGTTGTAGGTTTCCATTGGGGCCAATATGGTATAAACTAACTTTTCCCTACTACTCTCTAAATGTAAACAACTATGCAAGCAATAATTCACATACAATCATAAAAGTACTCTGAAAGATGGAAAGTAGAAAGTGGAGGATGTCTAGGAACTTCTAGACTTCAAGAACAGCACCATGGGAAATTCCCTGGGTTTTCTTTTATATCTGTCATATATTCTGGACTGGGCACTACAGAGACCTGAAAGCCAGAAGCATTAACAAGTACAGACAAAAGGGGGCAGGGGAAGAAAAAGAAAGAAAACAAAAAATACCCTGCTCTATCTGCCCAGAGGACTGGAAAAAAGGAAACCCAGGAGCAACATAGTAGGAAAACATACACTCAGTGACTGCAGTAGGCCTCATCTGCCTCCAGCAATGGCTGATACAAAGTTCAAGGGCCCAAATGCTTCCCAGTTCTACATCTGCTAGCAACGGCAGGCTTGATCTACCTGTAGAAGAAGAGGCTATAGCAGACTCCAGGCAGGCCAACCCACCTAGTGCCCCACATCCACCAGCAATAGTTATCTGATTTGCTTATGGCAGTAGCCAGAGTAAAAATCATGATGGCTAACCCACCTCAAACCTGTCTGCAGCAGCAGACTCCTTCATCCATACCTCTAGCACCAGAAGGATCAGTGTCTCTTAGCCCTTCATCCAGCAGCTGAATATGACACAGAGCTTGTGTTTCCTAATCCTCCAGACAACAGCAAAGAGCCACACAGACTTAGTAGTTCCTGAACCTCCATCCAGCAGCAGAATGGAGAACCATCCATCCAGTGCATGTGTCTCCTAGCTTCTACCCAAGGGCAGAGGCGAACCAGACCTTGTGTCTCCCAACCCTCGACCTGGCAACTGGATGTGAAGCAGACCTGGAGTCTTCAGAACCCTCCACTCAGTGGCAAAGAGCCACTCAGACCCTATAACTCCTGAACCTCCATCATGAAGTAGAAGGTGACTCAAGTAGGTGTGCTCCTCCCCTTGTACTACCAGCAGAGAAAAAGTGGGTAGCCTTGTGATACCCAGTGGCCATAAAAGAGACCAGTGAAAACATTCTCCATAAAATAGGCCTGGCATCCCCCATCCCTCACCTGACAACTCTGAGAGGCCCAAGGAAATATCTTCTGCTCCCATAGAGGGCCCCAGCTGAGATCTAGCAGGAGCTTCTGTAGAGCCATAAGAACAAATTAGATTAGAATAGCATTATAGGAAATGAGAAAACCAAATTATTATTGTAGCACACAGAGCAGGCCAGAACATAAATGCTAAACTTAAGGATAACCAAGCACTAAAAGAGAAGATTTAAATAAGGTTGTCTCCTAATATAATATACAACATATTCATGATATACCAAAAATTCATTTGTCATATCAAGAACAAGGAAAGAAATAACTGAAGCGAATACTAAGATGAATCAGATGTTGGAACTATCTGACAAAGATTTCTGATCAAACACTCTACAAGTGCTTTCACAAGTACTTACATATTTCCTTGGAAATTTTTAACAAAGAAATAAAAATTATTAAAAAAAACAACCATATGGAAATAATAGAACTGAAAAAGATTACAATAATAAAAGTGAAAAACTCATTGAATGAGCTTACTGGTAGAGTGAAGATGACAGAAGATGGAAGTAGTGTAATTGAAATCAATGGAATTTACTCAATTTGAAAAGCAGAGAAAAAATACATTGAAAAAAAAAAGGACAAAATTTTAGGAACCTGTGACACAATAAGAGTTCTAATACTTGTATTATCAGAGACTAAAAAGGATACATGAAAGAATATGTGGTTGAAAAATATTTAAAGAAATAATGGCTAAAACTTATTGAATTTGGCAAAAGGCATAAACTTATCAATTAAAGCAGCTTAGTGAACAACAAATAGGATAAATCCAAAGATATCTTCACCAAGAAATAGCACATATAGTCTTTATGAAGCCAAATACAAAGAAAAAATCTTGAAAGCAGCTAGAGGTAAAAAAATGTATTACTAGAAGGAGATACCAATTCAAATGACAGTGGATTTCTCATTCAAAATCATTGAGACCAGAGGAAGTAGCATAACATTTTTTTAAGAATTTATGAAAAGAACTATCAAAAGGATGTATTTACCTAGTAAAAACATCCTTCAGGGATAAAGGGGAGAATAAACACATTCTCAGACAAAGGAATAGTACGAGAAATTGTCTCTAGCAGTCCTACTTTAAAAAAAAATGGTTAAAGAAAGCCCTACAACCAGAAAGTCAATAATAACAAAAGAAGGCTTAAACCACCAGAAATGAAATGTTACTTATATGTGCAATGGGATACATTAGAGAAGAGGAACTCTAAAATTGGAATCTGATTCTTATCTTGGGTAGGGCTGTTGGTTTCCTGTCCATTCTTCCTACTGAAGAGAGAATGGGACCTTATTATCTTTAGTCTTGAATCATCTTTGAGGAGAGGAGGCTAACTTCATTATTCTGGAATGGCATTGGAGAGGGAAAAATTATTTCATTCCTATACTGGCCAGAGAATAAATCTACTTACAGATCAGAAGGGAGACACTATTTCTAGCTTCCAAGGATGTTTACTATGCAGAATTCCTTTAAGAAGTGATCCTCGGCCTTTGTTCAGAAAACCCATATAGCAACATTACATGCTCATGGAGATTTGCTCCCCAACATGATACAGATTATTAAAAAGCATAAATGCCCTGTAGGAAAGTTCAAATTTCATCCTATCATCCATCCTTCCTCACCCAGATTCACTCCATCAGGTAATCATTTATTGAAGTATTTATTCTTCAGATATTTTAGGCATTTTTGGACAAAATTAAAAATGTTCATGGATTTATAGAACTAAGATTGTAGTTGATGATAAAGGGAGATAACAAATAAGTACAATATAGAAATAAGGATTATTATAGACACATATACAGAATGTTAAAATCAATAATTAGAAGAATATTTAATTTTTAAGAAGAGGGAAATGAGAAGAAAGAGACTGAAGGCAAGAACGTCAGTTAAGAGACAGTAATCTAGTCTTAGGCCAAGGTGTACCTGAAAAATGAAGGTCTTAGAGAGAAAAGGAGGTATTCAAGGAATCTTTTTAAAAGAATATTTGAAAAAGCTTCTGTTCAGCCTCCTCCTCTAATTGACAGCTGTGGTTGCCTAGAGACTGAGACCACTTAATGAATTTCCATTGTTCAGTAATCATGCCTGATTATATCTCAGACAGATTATAGATAGGTTCGGTATTCAGGAATAGAAATACATAATAAGCAGAGAGGTACCAGGTGCCCACAACTCAAATTTCTTTTCTAGGGCTTGGGAAAAAGTCTTTGAAAAAGAATTGGAAACGTATTAAAGTGATGGGTAATGAAGAAATTTAGCCACTTGGTAGCAAAGTAGTCGCTCCCTTATCAGAGGGAGATACTTTCCCAAATCGCCAGTGGATGCCAGAAACTGTGGATAATACCAAACTCATTATATAATGATTTTTCCTATAAATGCATATCTATAATAAAGGTTAATTTGTAAATTAAGCACAGTAAGAGATTAACAGCAATAACTCGTAAAATAGAATAATTATGGCAGTACACCATAATAAAAGTTATGTGAATGTAGTCTCTCAAAATATCTTATGGTACTGTACTCACCCTTCTTCTTCTTGTGATAACGTGAAATGATAAAATGTCAATGTGATGAGATGAAGTGAGGTGAATGACATGGGCATAGTGGCATAGTTCTAAGGATATGTCAGATGGAGGATCATTTGCTATGGGTGATCCTGGTTAATCGAGTAATAATAATATTGATGACTGGATGTCAAGAGCAGATGATGTTGATAACTGATAGTGTACACAATGTAGATACCCTGGAGAAAGGTATGATTCAGGCCCCGGAAGGGATGGAGAGGAATAGTGTCAGATTTCATCATGCTACTCCTAACAGTGCTGCAATTTAATACTTACAAATTGTTTATTTATGGAAGTTTCCATTTAATATTTTCAAATCTTGCTTGACCGTGGATAAAAACTGTGGAAAGTGAAACTTCAGATAAAAATGGGCACTACTAGCCATTCTTATATTTTCTTCTGAAAAATTTCTATTCATGTCCTTTGCCCACTTTTTGAAGGGGTTGTTTGATTTTTTCTTACTGATTTTCCTGAGTTCTAGATAGATTCTTGTTATCAGTCCTTTATCTGATGTGTAGTATGTG
>JAQIFY010002969.1:0-12924 GCA_028533085.1 Varecia variegata | reverse complement strand
GTAGTTCCCTAGTTCCTGCGGTCAGGACCTCCCAGCCCTCTGTAACCTGATCCACCAGCCCTGGCTCCTTTCCAACACAAACTCTCCATCCTGGCCTGCCCTTTTGTGGACAGCACTCAAGCCTGCAATATTCCTCCCCCTTCTCCCCTGACCACTTGGCTCGAAGGCCTGACTGTCCTTCTTAGTAAGGCTTTCTCTTTTCCTTCTGCCCAATTCACTTGACATCAAATATTATATTACCTGTGCTATTTTGGAGATGAGTTCTTTTCCCCACACATTTCCAGCATATAACACTTCTGTTTCTTTCCATGGCTTCATTGACTCCATGGGGGCTGGGGGAAGTGGAGTGACTTAACTTAAGAGTGATTTGGGGAAGCAAACCCTGGGCTCAGCTCCTCCCTTCTCTCTGCAGCTGCCCTCCAGGAATATGAGTTCTTCTCTGATCCTCCAGGCCATAATTTGAGCTGATCCTTCTGGCCCACAGAGAGGCCTGTGCTTAATTCTGGGGTTACATATTGGTAGAACAAATAAACCCTGCCCTACAACCTGGCCTTTACTAGTAATAAAGGTGATATTTGCACCTTACCTCCTAATGATTTCATCCTATCTCCTAATATTGTTCAGAATTCGGGAAAGTCACAGGGGTGTCATTACTGTGGTTTTCATCAAAGACTTGAGCATCACTCGTATATAAAGTATACATATATTGATTGGATGGCTCTAAAAATTGATGTGAGAGTGTTTCCTATCTCCCTGCCTGGACAAAGATTTGGGTCATGTCTCATCAGTTTTTACAGCCCAGTGCTTCATCACAACATACAATGTACAGTGCAAATAAACTCAAGTAGGCTCACTAATACATCCTTTAATTAAGGATATACAAAGAAGACTAAAAATAAAACAAAATGTAGATTATAACACTTGTGATTCCTACTAATGGTTATGACTTTATTAATGCATTTTTAGTGTTACTTAGCAGTGTTAGCATAAAATTCATATAGGTGGAGTGAGTATAAAATTAATATATGCTACACACTGTGATCCTGCAGAGTAAATCTAATTGCACTTTGAGCAAGAAGAGAGAATAAAAGATAAGGCATATGCTGATTTTCTTCATCAAAACCCACAAGATCTCACTTCAACAAAGCCCTGTCATTAACTTCACAGCATATCTAAGAGTGAATTTTATGTGATACATGTCCCAAGCAGAGATGGCGATCCATCATAAGCCAAGTGTTCGTTTACCTACATCTTAAACCTTTATATTATATGCTACGTTATCCTTTGCTGACTCCTGTTCACATGTAAGTAAAAAGCTATCACTGTACAATGTTGAGAAATAATGATTTAGTTGTCTAAGTACATATGTTTTTGAGTGTCCTCCCATGAAAAAGCAAAAGTACATAAAGGAATACAAGAAATATGTCTAAATACAGTTTCAAAAAATGTTATAAGTCAAATAATTTATGATAAATTACTAATGCTTACTCACTTTTATTGTCAGCACATGTAGCTTTTTTTTTACTTATTCATTTATTGAATGCTAACAAGATGCTAATACTAACACATGGTACCAACAAGCAGTATGTAGCATCACAACACTAGTATAATTCCTTATACTTTAAAATCACTGACCAGTCTTCAAAGAGGTGTCACACATTTTTCCTTTCATGCTTACAGTCTTCCATTAAAATGACAGAGCAAACACTGTCATATACCTTATATGAAGGGTGAAACTGAGGCTCAGAGGTCAGTGATATTCCTGAGGACTGGCAAGGCTGGTACTCTAGTCCAGACTGCTGACTCCTAATAGTTAATCATTCATTTAAAGATTCAATAAATAATTACTGAGCACTTACTATGTAACAAACCCCATGCTGGGACTGGGGATAGAGAAGTTCCCTGCTCTCCTGGTCTCTTCCCTTGGCCACCCCATTTGACACGGGACCAGTCATCAACATGCATATGGCACGTTCAACGAAGTATTTGAATTTTATATATGGCTAAAAACAAAAACAAGTTTGTGAACATTTTTCCTATAAAAAAAAACCTAGGCAAAACTGCCTTACAACTAATACAGCTTAATCATTTACTTTAGAATGTAAGCACGTTTCATCGTCACTCCTCAATGCCCAAAATAGAATGATAGTGTTTCAATTACAATTGAGACTCTAAATTAAAAATATCCTTTGGCATTTTGCAATGAAGCATTTAATCCTCTATCAAATGAATGAGAATTTAATCACATAAATTAGTCTACCTCATTCATATACTAAAATGTCAAAATTTATTTAATGAAACAAACTTAGATTTAAACATTCAGAGGAAGAGCAATGATACTGTTGCTGGAGCAGACCCTCTCTGAAGTTCAGTTTTGAGTTCCATGCATCTAAAATCATACAGTCGTGTGGTCCTAGTACCATGACACAGATCTCAAGCCACGATTTTAACATGAGGCTTCCCCTTCATAAGAGTAGCTGTCATAAAGTGCAATAAACTATGGAAGAAAGAAGGCCAAACCTTAGTCCTGCAGTGAAAAGGAAGGGTACCTACAGTGCTTTCTATCTATATTTGTCCATAAGTTAATTCATGAGTAGTAAGTTCATTTGGATTTAAAGTATTTGGATTCCTTCCAGACAGGAAAACAGACAGACACAAGCAAACCCGGCGAGGCAACGCAAGAAGAAAAGTAGGTGCTTAAATCCATCAGCCAGGGAGTCAACCGCACAATCATATATCCTCAGACTCCTGTAGATAAGCTGGTGGAACCCAGTGGAACATGTGCTCATTACAAAGGAAACACAAATCCATCACCCCACACTTCCCAGAGTCATCAATCTTCTGGAAATGAAAAAAGTAGAAAAGATTGCCAATGTGGATTTTAGCTTCCTGACTTTATATTTGTCTATTTGTCTTACAATTTACTTTTTGAGATAAAGGGTGTGTGTGTGTGTGTGTGTGTGTGTGTGTGTGCGCGCGCATACATACAAATATTTTAAAGTCTCTCAATGAAATGAATGCGGTATTATTTCTGTGCTGGGCTAGAGGGTGTGATGCCCAAGGTAGGCCTCATCCACAGTGCCCGAAGGCTCTGCTCTCTTATGTAAAATGAGCACTACTGGATTAGCATCTCTGTTAGATGTGATAAGAGGAAATAGAAAAACGAGAACACAAAGAAGTCCTAATTTATATAAATCACTGTCAAGTGCCTTTTAAAAACTACTTAAGATTTTTGAAAACATCAGGCCCCACATTGCCTCATAAATTACTACAGAATGACCCATCTACTTATGTATTTCTGTATTTGTGTTGGATTAATTAGAATCTAAATCTTCTGGTCAGCTGTTCCAGATGTTTTGGCTTGTTATATATACGTAAGATTTTGGCAACCCAGAAGAATAAATAAAAAAGCAGAAGAAACCTAATTTACCAAAAGATTCTAATCTAAAAATTCATCTTCAAGCCTGTCATTAGGAACAATGTACATTAGAACAACAATGAAGAAAATGAAGGTTTTTACATTCTTAAGACAAATATGTCGTAACAATTTTTGTAAAGTTTAACAACTTCATAGAGAACAGAGAAACCAACGAACATTAAACTCTATTGTACTCTGATATTTCCTTTGATCTTTAATTTTATATAAATATTTAGCAAGTTGCCATGGCAAATATACTGTTATGTACCATTTTCAGCTATGATGTCAAAAATGCATTTGCATGTTTCAAAACAGCCTACATATAATTATCTTAGACTATAAACTACTATATATTTTTATATCCTTAGTCTTTTCGTCATTGTTGAAGAAAGCAGTTTCCAATTTTCACTTTTTAAAAAATGTGAATATTTGCATAATAATATTTGCATAATTTTCTTAATGACACTAAGTCATGATGTCATATGATAGGACAACTGAAAATCCTGGTGAAGGAGCCATTTATTTATTATCAAGATTGAATTTACTCTTCCTCCACTCAGCTAATGGGAGCACCTGTGAAGACATCAGGAAACCGAACAGAGATGTTGTATAATTAGTGAGCACAATGCTTCAAAATATGGTGGTGGCGGTGGTGGTGATGATGATGATGATGATCATGATGACAGAATCAACAACCACTACCAGCAAAATTTCTTAAGCATTTACCACTTGCCAGGTGCTTTGCAAACATCATACCTATTCTTTATAATTTTTATAAAGTAGGTATTATTATTATTCCCATCTTAAACATGAAGAGGGGTTAAATGACTCATCTAAGGCTACACAATCTCCGTTACAGCCACACTTTTAATGATGTCTCTTACCTCTTTATACTGCCCCAAACTGCCTAGTTCTTATGGATGGAACTATCGACCTACTAAAACCTATTCACTCAACACCTGAAAGTGGTTTTTATGTGAGACCTTGTGGGGAGACTTTGTGTGCCACCCTCCAGCTTGAGTGGGAGGTCGGCCAGGGGCACCTGTACCACCAGCAGACGGAACACTGAAATGGTAAACACAACAGCCCCTACCACTGCAGGAGGCCAGGTGACAGAAAGGGCACTGAGACGATATTTTAGCTTAAGATCCTTAATCACGTACTTTTTTTCCTCTTTCAGCTATTTTGCAGGCTGATGGTGGGTGGCATTGTTCTCTAAATCAGAATGTAAATCATCCTTAATTTGACAGTGATTGAGCTACATCGCTTCTTTACGTGTCTAATCAAAATATAGTTTTAAAAGTCTACAGATAATTACAATTTCAGGAAGTATTTGGAGAAGCTTATTAATGTATTACATAATCATTAAGCACAGAAATACATTAATCTTTAAGATCACCGTGAGCACAGGGAACTATTATTCTTAGGATTATTTTGTGTGAACAAACCCAAATCCTTGTGCTACACAATGGCTAATGTCTTTGCTCAGAGGATTAGAATTAATTTATGACCCCTGCTTTTGACTTAAATGCTATAAACATCTCTGTTGCTCTTGGAAAACAAAGGCTGCTCCTGCATAATTTTTCAGATAGAGAAACTGAAATTAAAGTACTATGAAAATATTTGCTGGATAAAACAAATGCCAAGATCAAAGATGCTAAGACACTGAGTGTTTATTTATTATCCCCACTAATCCTTTTGTATTTCAAAATTTATTTATTTTTACTATGCTGTTCATCAGTCATTATAGCTTAATTTTAAATTCATAAAGGAGAATGCAGAGTTAATAGTATCATGAGTTTTAGAATAATATTCAAATAATAGTGATGAGGATGAACATGAATTTATTATCTGAATATGTTCTTTGGATGAACAAGAAAAAATGATGATCTAATGTTACAGTTTTAACTCTCCCCTCCCTGCAGGCAATGAGGTCCTGCATAAGAAACAGAGATCTAATTTTAAAATATTAATAATGAATAGTTTTAAAGTGATACCTCAATAAATCAAACAGCCATGTTCTTTTCAGTACATTCAAATAATGAAAGTGCAAATTTTACAATATTCTGACTTTCCAGCATTCCTAAATTCTTTCTTGTGAAGTAGTATCTAAAGTTCAGAAATAAACTCATCTCTCTATGGCTTACTTGATGGAAACATACAAATAGTTATTTTTCATTGAATATACTTTACAGCAATTTCTTAGGGACTGTCCAGGACATTTCTGATCTAACTGCAGTGGTTACTTAAAAGCCTAGGTTACTGTCTTCAAGGAGTTTACATATTTAGGACAATGAATGGACAGGCCTTGGTAACAGATTAGCATGAGAGTCAACAGGAGAGAAGCACCTTGGGCATATGGTGGTACCATTAACTGGGATAGGAAACTCAGAAGGAAGCATTGATTGCACAGTGAGAAATAAATGTGTGGAGAATTCAGTTTGGTAAATGTTGAGTTTAAGGTGGATGTGAAGCATGCTGGTAGAGAAATTTGGTGGCTGGTTAAATCTAAGAATCAAGATCCTGAGAGCAAGATCAGGGTATGCAAATGTTTTCAGGAAAGGGACAGAGAGTAAACATTTCAGGCTTTGCAGGCCATACAACTCTGCTGTTGTAGCACAAAAACAGCCATAAACAACAGCTAAAGAATGAGTGTGCTGGTGTTCTGATAAAACTTTATTTACAAAAGCAGGTGCCAGGATGTATTTAGCCTGCAGGTCATAGTTTGCCAACCCCTGAATTAGATGACAAATGAAGTCCTGGAAATGAATAAGATCACCCAGGAAGAACATATGGAAGGCAAATTTGTATGCTATGAAATTTGAAAACATGTAATTCTGAATTCAGTTCAATAAGGATATATCCCATCTTGCAATCAGACAGATGGTTCCAAAACCCTGGCTCGGGTTCATACTAACTGAGTGTGAAATGGGGCAAGTTATTTAACCTCTGAGGCTCAGGTGTCTTGACTGCAAAATGAGGATAATGATGGTAATAGCTAACACTGAGCACAGGGCTCACAAGTATACTAATATTTAGGTTAATCCTCAGAATTAGGTACTATTATCTCTCCCTTTTATAAATGAGGATACCGAGGCACAGAGGAGCTAAAAACATGCCTAAGTGACACAGCTGGTACAAACATGGTAGAAGAGGTCTGATTCCAGCTCAGGCAGTCAGTTTGATACCCCTCACTCTTAATCATACCTACACTTCAAAAGGTCATGTGAGGACTGGAGGGGAGAAAGGAGAGCCTTTTATCATTGCACTTGGTGTGAAGAAAGAGCTCAATGTGGCCATTATCATTATTACAACATCAAGGGATGTTAAGAGCTTAAGGGTACAATGATGACTAAGCCAAAGTCGCTCTTGTCCAAGACATGTGCTATCACTGAATTTCTAATACTCGATTTAAAAGGGCCCCCCCAATCAATTCTATTAGGTTACTTATAATACCTAATACAATGTAAATACTATAAATGCTATGTAAATAGTTGTTCATTTTCAGTCTGACTTTCCCTAAGATGGGGTGTTAGGAAAGGAAATGGTATCAGCTTTGATTACCACTTGCCTGGCACTATTTTGTTTGTTTTTCCCAAGTGTTCCTTGTAAATTTTGGTTTATTCTTCTTAGTGTACACATATGGAAACCTCCAGGAGGAGGGCTTCTTTTCTTTTTGCTGCTGGTATTCAAACCTGCCGTAAGATTCTATAGGTCCCTTTTAGGGTCCATGGTAGATTATGTTTTAACAAACATTTAATCTTGGCAGGAACTAGAATTAGAGTTCAGAAAAAATGAGCTTCCACAAAGACATCTTTGACTCTTATTTATCTAGGAAGGCCTGGCTCAAATCTCCCCTCCTCTGCAAAGAGTTCCCTAATCCCCTTCCTAAATCCTTTCACCTCCACTTTTCTTAGCACATTTTTGTTACCTCTCTTAGGGCAGTATTTACTGTTAACAGTTTATTTCATCCCTTCAGCTAGATAAGGAATTCCTTGAGCAGAGAGCACTGGAGTTATTTTTACTTTTCTTCTTGATACGTAAAAACAATGGCTAACAAAGGGATTTGTATATATGGTAGTAAGAAGTACAAGGAAAGTTTTTAACCCAAAATGAATGAGAGATTTAAGTTACAAATAAAAAAATGAATTTTCATATTCTATTTTACCATTTTTGAAAAGTTTAATCATGTAACATACCCGATTATTAAATTTATTTAACTATCAATTGCTGCTAAGATGGAGTTAAAGTCAGTTCTTAATTTTTCCAAAAAAAATATGAACCCTGGGATGAATTATCCCTACTCACAAAATGGATAAAGTACTTATATCTTAAGGAGAAGCCAAGGAAGGAATAAGCAAGAGAAAATATGAAGATTAGGTTGTATAAGGGCAAACAGCATTTATAACATTTAAAAATGCATCTTCTTATTTCCATAATAAATATTCTATATAACTATTTCTTTAATAACAGCATCTCAAGTATATACTTCATTGCAAAAGGACTAAATACAGTTGTCCTTTGGTATCTGGGGGACTGGTTCCAGGACCTGCATCAGATACCAAAATCCATAGATGCTTAAGGTTCTTTAAATAAAATGATGTAGTATTTGCACATAACCTACACACACCCTCCTGTATATTTTAAATAATCTCTAGGTTACTTATAATACACAATACAATGTAAATGCTACAAATGCTATGTAAATAGTTGTTATACTGTATTGTTTAGGTAATAATGACATGAAAAAAGTTTGTACTAAGTGTCCAGTACAGACACCACCATCTTTTTTTTTCTTCTGAATACTTTCAATCTGAGGTTGGATGAATCCAGGGATGAGGAACCTACATTTACGGAGGGCCGACTATAAATGTTGTCTCTACTTAAAGACTACTAAAGAACAGCACAAAATTCAAATATGCCTTGGGTGCTATGTTAATAGCAGGGATAAAAAGACCAGTATTTACAGCACAAAGAATTAAGCACACTCCCTGCTTTGAAGATGTATGCCAGGGTTTCTTTACCTGGCGTCCCTATAGATATTAATAGATACAAGTGGGTCCTTTTGCAGGATCTGTGAACTACATGCAATCATATGCAAAACTTTCTATGCATGTGTCTTTTTTCAAACAGCCTAGAATTGTCATTAGATTATCGAAGGAGTCTATTACCTACCCAAAGCTAAATCAGGCCCTGCAAACGGGCCTCCCCAAAGCACATTTAACTTGCTTAAAAAGCCCAAGTATTGTTTTTAACCTCTTATTTTTAAAAACAAGAAAAAACTAGATTAGTCCGAATTAAGCAATATTTGTGTTTCTTCACCAGATCATTAGTATTAGACCCAAATTCAAAATTTTGTCCATTAGTGAGAAGGCAAGTTCCTTTCCTACTGTTTACCCATGGTAACCTACCCTTAACTTAGAATTTTTAAACAGTTAAGTGTTTCAGGGACCTAGGCATCTTTTTATAAAGCTCAAATAAAAGATAAAAATCAATAAATATCCCAAGCTAAGCACTTCTGAAATGCTTAACTATTAATTAGTATATCTAACTTTTAAATTAATCTGTAGAATTAACTCTACTTAAAAGTCAAAGAGCATAGCAGTACAAGAATGTTTTTCTAACAGGTTATTTTTTGAGGTACATCACAGCCAGTTGATGGCAAAACTCAACTAAGAATTGAAAACTACCACTATTCCATTCATAGGCAGTAATCCATTCTCTTAATAAATGAAAGGCATTTTAGTATCTCTTGGGAGAGAAACCTATTCTTTCCAGAACAAAACAAATTTCTCTCAGGGATTAGATTTTAAAGACTTTCCAGCACTTACAAAAGGCTTTTGATATATCCCCTTGCTAATTTAATTTTCTGCTTTTTTTTCTGTTAATAGCCAGGACCAATTTGGAATAACTTTTCCGTATTATTGAAAATCAGTAAGCAGGCGTCTCAATACTTTCAGGCCACTAATGTATAATGCATCACTACCTCCAAGTGTCAAAGATGGTCAAAAATGGGTTGACCTTTTTAAATTAGAACGTAGCAAAGGACCTGAGATTCAAAACTCTTCTGTTTTACCTGAAAACTGTTCAATAAACATTCTCTTTGCTGACCACAGAACCAGCATCTCCTGTGTTAACCTGACACGAGGGCCCAAAAAACCGTATTCAACAAGCTCTACAGCAGTTTCTCTGCTCCCTGAAAGAATTGTTTAATTCATACACATTCCAAATTATATCTGTTTTGCATAAATGAAGTAGACTTTGTAGACAAGACTGGATTCATTATCATGTAAAACACAGCTATTAGCAGAAAATCTAGTAACTATATTCCCAGACATAACAAGATCAGATTCAGGCTGGAGTTGGGGGATGAGAAGTGGGGTGTTGCTAAAAGAAGAAAGCCTTCTTTCTCATAGAGTTGTTCACAGGGGTAAATTAAATCACAGTACCAACAAAGGAAGCTACAATAGGCCATTCCTCAAACCTACCCTCAGAGCAGAACACCGTCCAACTGAGCCTGAGTGTTAATGCCAGTGTAGGTAAATAGGTCTACGTGTTTGTCTCTCAAAAACTTTCTTGAGCTACCTTGCGGCTGGAAAATGTGAGAGGAGTCACAAATGCCTATCATGTCGAAACACAGTAGATGTGTTATCATCATACCAATCAGATGCCACAACCAGGAAGTAACTGCTGGTTAATGACGAAAATGCAGAGCACAGAGTACCACAGACCCCACAGCAAGGCCCTGCCTTGTCATCCAGGCAGTGCTGACTAGGCGGCCTCAAGGACAGGCAAGGGGGAGGTACAGAGAAGAGTGCACTGAGGGAAGGGACATCTGATGAATGCCTACTGAATGCCAGGCACTGCTCTAGGTAGGAGGATACAGGGTGAACAAAACAGACGAGGTCCCAGCTTATTTTCTTGTAGGTGAAGACTGACAAAAGACTAAGTAATACCAAAGTACCAGATAGAGAAAGTAAATTTAAAAGGTAAAGGAGAAAACATGATGGAGTGTCTTAGGGGTTTCTGGAGCCATGGGTGCTTGGGGAAGTCCTCTCTCAGGAAGTAACATTTAAGTTGAGACCTGAATGACAAGAAGGAACCGTCCTCCATGCTTTCAACCTACAAAATCCATCTTTGATGGGAAAAGGGTGACAGGTGGCAAACTGGAAAGAAGTGATCTAGTCCCACAATTCAGTGGTTTTCACCATTTTTGTGTGTGTGTTTGGGACACATTTTCAAACATTAGGATGTCAGATTGTATTAAAGGGATTATAAAACAAAGCAATCCAAAGTCAACAATAATTATAACCCAGTCACTCACAACACTTTAGCCGACAACGCCTCTTATCTATAAAAGCACACGTGCTCATCCAGATAGTTACCAGTGTGCCTCAATTCCGAGTTGCTATTAATATTTGCAGCCTACACCACATTCTCTTATATGCAAAAGGAAAACTTGTCTCTGGTTAAAGTCAACAGAGAGATTTAACACTAAACTTTGCATTTGCTTGTTCTCTGCAAACATAACCTGTTTGGCTTAATAATTGTCTAACAACACCTTGACCGGTACAAATACATTTCATCAACTATATATATTCAACTGTGAAAAAAGATATTTAAACATTTATATTTGGCAGCATGTCGTTGGGCTATGGGGCGATGGCACGGGAGCATGTGAATGAAATGGGGAAGCCTGGTCTGCCAGTCTAAGTTTCTGAGATAGTTTTCATTTCTCAGAGAATTCTCAATCTTTTTGTTTGTCCCCTATATGAGATATTAGCAAAAGTTTTTATTTCTTTTATTTTTTCACTGCTGCTGATTTGTCATGGTTAAAGCCACCAGAGACAGAGTGAATTTTGTCCCTTTATCAGGAGTCTTTAGAAGCACATTGACACCATGATCAAGTTTCACCATGGCGAGTCTCATGACTTTACTGAAAATCTATTTTAGAAGACGTTAAGAAATTACGAGAGCTTCCTGTTTGGCAAAGTGTTATGCCACATGGCATTTTAGATATTTATTTTAAAATCTACTAAATAAGTGGGGAAGGAGAAGATGAAAAAAATGAAAGGAAGAAAAATAATCCAGAATTGCTCCCTTCTCCTAGTCATGAATAACTATGGGAAACTTGGAATTTAAAAATCTAGATCAAAAACACTATTTGGAGATGGGCCATCTCTGCCTGGTGGGCCTGGGCAGAGCCTTTCCAGCCTGTGTGGTCTCTTATTCAGGTTCAGATAAGGCCATGAGACTAGCTGCTTCCTTCTTAGTGCAATATTGGTGAGATCTAACACTTAAGGAATAAAACTTCCTATAACTTTGGCCTGATGAAGGCTGAGAAGCCTCAAGAAGGGACGGCCTTACATGTCCCAATCCAGCATTTATTATACGAGGCTCCGGTACCTATGGGTTTGGGTGGGCATTGGCCAACTCTTTCGCACCGGCTGGAGAAGAGCCCCTGAGCATGAGGGGCGATCAGAACAACTTCCCTGTTGCCTGCATTGATGAGTGAGTTACACGCAGAAAAGGAAGAGCCCTTGTGACATATCCAAAGTACTAGAAACTGTGGCTGATCCCAGAAGTCCAGCATTCAAAATCATCATATGTTAGTAACTTGGTTATGACGGTTGTCTGGCTGTGACACCCGTCACTCCATTGGTGACCAGGGTTGATCTGATTTGGGGAGCAAAGAGGGTCTCAAAAAGGAACCAAACACAGGGTCAAGAATGACTTCCTAATCAGCTCCCTAGAGGAGTGTATAATTAATTAATTTAAAAAAAGAGCAAAAGGGTAGTATTAAAGAATACAAAGTGGATTATATTGTAGGAATGTAAAAAAAAAAAAAAAAAAAGACTTTGGAGGACTTAGGTAAAACTGGTTAGGAAACACAAAAACAAACAGCCCTTAACATAACGGTTAGGTTCCAAACAGCTAACTCTCTTCCTCAAATAGAAGTGTGCTTTTCCTGTCTGGCAACTCAGGTTTCTACTGAAGCAGAGACCTCAGCCTCAGTCCTCCAAAAAGCTCTTAGACTCTTCTCATTTCTGCCAAGACATCCATTCATGAAATGAATAGCAATGTTCTTGGAGCTTAGTGGGAAAAACTGTAAAACTCTAAAACCCACGGCTGATGGGGCAAAGGACACAGCTGTGACCAGCAGTGAACAGTTGCTGTAGTGAACGGTGTTTATATCCTTTCCGTTCTAAGCCCTAGGATCCTCTACTGAAGAGGCCCCCATTGCTGCTACCAGTAGAGAGGAAACAGCAAAGATCCAAAGACTTCTCCCGAACCTCTGGCAAGGGGTTTGGGCCTCCTGGGAGCCACAGCTCTGGCGGAGTACCCGGCTGCTCTCGGGGGCAGGCACTCAAGATTCCAGTCTCTAAACTCAAGTTGTGTCTTCACTGGCTCCTTCAGTGTCTGCATGGGCACAATTTCTTAAGGGAATTGTGGCTACTGGTAGCTGAGCTGAGCTAATCATCTGAATTCCTTCTTTTTATAGAAAA
>JAQIFY010002968.1:0-12924 GCA_028533085.1 Varecia variegata | reverse complement strand
AAATACTGCCCAAGGCCTTTGTTTGTTCATTCTTGAGCCAAAGAAAAAAGGAAAAGAAATAGAAGCATATGAAAAAATGCTCAACATTTGTAATCATCAGGGAAATGCAAATCAAAACCACAATGAGATATCACTTATTTCTAGTGAGAATGGCCTTTATTAAAAAGTCCCGGAACAATAAATGTTGGCGTGGATGCAGAGAGACAGGAACACTCATACACTGCTGGTGGGACTGCAAACTAGTGCAACCTCTGTGGAAAGCAGCATGGAGATACCTTAAACAGATACAAGTAGAACTACCATTCCATCCAGCAATCCCATTACTGGGCATCTACCCAAAGGAACAGAAGACGTTCTATAAAAAAGACATCTGCACTCGAATGTTTACAGCAGCACAATTCACAATTGCAAAGATGTGGAAACAACCCAAGTGCCCATCAATACAGGAGTGGATTAATAAAATGTGGTATATGTATACCATGGAGTAACTCAGCCACAAAAAACAATGGTGATCTAGCACCTCTTGTATTATCCTAGATGGAGCTGGAGCCCATTCTACTAAGTGAAGTATCACAAGAATGGAAAAACAAGCATCGCGTGTACCCACTATCAAATTGGTATTAACTGATCAACGCTTAAGTGCACATATAGTAGTGACATTCATCGAGTGTCGGGCAGATGGGAGGGGGAGGAGGGGATGGGTATATGCACACCTAACGGGTGCGGTGCGCACTGTCTGGGGGATGGACACGCTTGAAGCTCTGACTCGGGTGGGGCAAAGGCAACATATGTAACCTAAACATTTGTACCCCTGTAATACGCTGAAATAAAAAAGTAAAAAAAAAAAGAAATAGAAACAAAGATGAAAATGTGACAGAAACCTCATGTAGCCCACAAATACTAAAATATTCACTATCTGACTCTATGGAAAACGTGTGCCACTCCTGCTCTGGAGGAGTGAACCACGGTTGACTTACTGTGTACTCAGCGAAGGTAGGGATAACTGGAGAGGCAATAGCGGTTTGAGACCAGCCTGAGACAGACCCTGTCTCTACTAAAAACAGAACAACACAACCTGGTGTTGGACAAGTAAGTATGAATTTATTTGCTCATCTTAAAAGGCAGCCTAGATAGCCTCTTAACGGGACTCCAATTAAGGGCCTCCTGGGTTATTCCATTCTCTCTACCATTTAAAAGATTATTCTTATTTTTTTAGGGCAGTTTTAATTTCACAGAAAAATTAACAAGAAAGTACAGAGATTTCCTGTCTACCCCCTCCCCCACACAGGCCTGGCCTCTGCCGTTACCGAGGTTCCCACCCGAGTGAGTGACACGTCTGTCGCGGGTGGGCCCTGCGCTGACACGCCAGCGCCATGCACAGTCCGCAACGGACCTCGGACTCAGTCTTGCCGTTTTGTATTTTTAAAATGATGTACAACATTTAGAAACTTTTAGATACTTGCTGCCATAAAGTTTCTCAATTATTTTCCTATTGTAATGTCCCCAAGAAATCATGTTTCTCAAGGCAGGTGCCTGAAATACTCATGCTTAATAAAACTCTTTATATTTGTTCAATTCAAATGTGATTGCATGTTACAAGTTAGATAACTTGTCTATGTTTAATTAGTGCTAAATATTATTTCAAATTCATGAAACATTATAATTTACTTTTTTATAAATTTGGGATTATAAACAATGGTGCAATAAGGCAATATTGAATCCTTGCAGCTAATGCTCATTTGTTCATAAGAAATATTTTATTAAAAATAAAATATTTTAATTAAAATCTATAAAAATAAATGTGAGAATATTCAATATATCTAAATTACAAAACATTTAACTTTTTTCTATCAGTTTTTAAAAAAGAGCCAGCTAATTATTATATTTTATCTCTAAGTTGTCATTATTCACATAATTAAAGATCCAAATATTGTATCTGTTTTTACTGAATGCACAAAAGAAATAAAAATATTAGAACAAAGAATCCACACTATATTTGTGGGTTCAAATTCAAAATTCTTATTTGTGAATATAGAAATAAATGAAATGATGTTTTATGTGAGACATCCAGGAATAATTAAATAATCATCACTCAAGGAAAAAATGTGAATTGAGCAAAGCAATATTTGTTTCACAGAAATATTCACAGCTGACTTCAATATAGATGTAACACAAAGCATAAATATTTGATGACTAACCAAGGACTTCATTAAACTTCATTGTTTATTTTTTCCTTTACTAGACATCCAGTTCTATTTTTGCATCTTAAACAAAATAAAGAGAAAAAATGATGTGGCTTATTAAAAAATAAGGCCTTCAAATAAAAACCATCATTTTCCCACCTGTTATACTTGGAAACACACTAATATCTGTTCATTTATTATTGGTATTAATTATACTATGTTATATATATTTAAATACACTATAAGTAGTAATCATGTAGAACATATAAAAATTTCTCCAAAATGGCATACCTAAAGTAAATAAGTTATCACTTAATATTCATTCCTGATGATTCCTCATTAAAACGCAATGGCAAATCTGACAAACCATAAGAGGAACACAGTCTGCGTGACTTTTTATTCCTATAGTAATTGATTACTGCTTTGCCAGCATCTCATCTTTTTCACATAGTTATGAAAAGAGTTCACTTGGAGTTAATTGGCATCATCATGAAATAAATTACGCAAGTGTGTGGTTGGGAAGCACATGAGGCCCACACTCAATATGATTGGGGGGAAACTGTTATACAGGGATTGTGTGAGTGAAAGCTAGAACTGGAATTTTTGCATAGGAAATAAATGTATAAAAACTACTGACACTGAGACCAAATTGTCTGTTTTTGTTTCTAAAGAGAATTTTCTTTTTTTCAGAATACATCTCTGTAGTTTTCTGCTAATAATTTATATTGATTATTTATATTCGGACATGGCCTGTATGATCGGGAATACTGGCTGATCAGCTTCATATAGATAAAAGGAAAGAAAATTCAACCTAAATTTAGTCCACAATAATGGAATTAAACTTTTCTTGAAATTTCAGGGAAGACATCTAGACTATTTTCCAAAGTTATGGCCCAGAATGCTACTATGACTTAAAAGATGAAGATGAGCCTGGGTGCAGTGGCTCACGTCTGTCATCCTAGCACTCTGGGAGGCCAAGGTAGGAGAATCGCTTGAGGACAGGAGTTTGAGACCAGCCAGAGCAACAACATACGGAGACCTCATCTCTACAAAAAATAAAAAAAAATAGCCAAGCTTGGTGGTGTGCACCTGTAGTCCCAGCTACTCAGAAGGGTGAGCCAGGAGGAGCTCATGAGCCCAGGAGTGTGAGGTTCTAGGGATTGATAATGATGCCACTGCACTCTAGCCCCGGCCACAGAGCGAGACTCTGTCTCAAAAATAAATAAATAAAAGAGCAAGATTATATAAACTTAAAAGAATCATTGTTGGTGAAATTATTGATATTTGAAATACAAATAAATTCAAAAGAATTTTAGATAAATTTGTGGATTATAGCACAATAGTTTGTTAATAATAAAGCTAAGATTCTTTTTTTTTTTTTCTGGTGCACATACAGACATTTATTGAGTGAACCTTTATTGGCAAGCAAGCACAACACTGTTACACAAACACTTCTGAAAGCTCAGTGACGTCCAGCTCTCTGACTTGCTATGCCTTGAATAAAATGCTCTCCTGAAGCAGCAACACTCAGTGGGGGGATTCAGCTACACAGAGGCTCCCGTGTAGAGCCTGTGCCAGGCAACAGAAAGCCTCCTAGTCACAAGGCTGGCACAGGGGCGCTAAGTGACCCCCACTCCAGAACCATTTCCAAGGGCTCAGGTCACAGGCCTCACAGGAGTCTTTTTTTTTTGTTTTTTTGTTTTTGTTTTTTGTTTTTTGTTTTTATTTCAGCTTATTATGGGGGTACAAAAGTTCTGGTTAGATATATTGCCCATGTCCCTCCCTTTCCCCCGAGTCTGAGCTTCAAGAGTGTCCATTCCCCAGACAGTGCACATCACACTCATCATGTAGGTATACCCCCATCCCCTTCTCCACCCCTACCTCTGTCCGATACCCAATTGGTGTTATTCCCAAATGTGCACTTAGGTGCTGATCAGGGAAACTAATTTGCTGGTGAGTACATGTGGTGCTTATTTTTCCATTCTTGGGATGCTTCACTTAATAGAATGGGTTCCAACTCTCTCCAGGAGAACCAAAGAGATGTTGTATCACCGTTATTTCTTATAGCTGAGTAATACTCCATGGTATGGGATTCTTTTAGAAATATATCATTTTACTTCTTTAGGTCTGGCCTAGTGGAGGGTAAACATAAATTGCCTTAAAACATATTCTGTAGAAACTGTCTGAAACGTAAAACATTGTGGTTCGGAAAACTCTTCTTATAATTTGAAGGTCATTTCTACTTAAATATCTTATAATTTTGTTACTGTTTTACTTCTTACCTTAGTTTTTAATGTAAACATTTCATTTTTGAAGGCCAATGGAAACATTTTTAGAAAATGACATTACACAATCATTGAATATTTAAATACATTATCAGAAATGTTAATATGGTTATATATTTTTAATCTTTTTATTTAAAAATTTCATCCATAAAATCACTCATCAATGATAGCTCATGAGATAACTTATGGAGTGAAAGAGAGCCAGGTGTGAGGGAGTCCATCTGATATTTTACTGAAAATCCTCACTACTGAGTATTCCATAAACCTGTAATTGTTTCCTCTCTGTCTTATTAAATCAGAAAACCTAGAATTGTCACTTGGGATGGGGAGAGTTGAGGAGGTAGGTAACGCTATTGAAGGTCTGTGGTTGGGATCCTATTAGAGGTCATTTAACATTTAATTTTCAACCCACCATTTTGACAACTGCTGCATTTTTTAGGCACCTACTTCTTCTAGGTGGTGAAGGTTTGATTTGTGGCTTCCTTCACATCATTAGAGAAAACTTGAGAGGCAATCATTAAACACGAAGTCTTGCTCTACGGTACCAAGAAAGAAGTTGCCCACTGACTATAAAGAGACAATTCAAAGATCTGGTGAAAGGGAGCGTGCCTGGGTATTTGAGGGTTAGCAGGAATTTAGATTCAGACCTCAGCATAGCTCTAGACTGGGGAGGGGACTACGCCACCCTGTTGGAACAAGGAGTCCGTGTGGCACCTGGGAAGAGCTCTGCTCTGATCAGCTCAGCCACCTACCAGCTCTGCGACCTCAGGAAACAGCTGAGATTCCATTTTTTCCCATGTCTAAAAGAGGGTGTGTGGTTTAAATTCTAAGGTTCCTTCTATCCTCAAAAGTCTATTTCATCTCTAGGAGTCATTTTTAAATTTCCCATTTAAATAGAGAGTAAATTAAGGTTGGAACCTCCAGAATAAATGTTGAAAAGTATATAGCTGTTTTCCACTAAGTGCACCTTAAGGCACACTGAGTACTTCACAACCGATCTGTATTTATGCCTTCCTTTAAAGAATTTGCAAACGTACAGGGAATATTCCATTTGCATATGTTTAAATGTTTATTCTTCATGACAGAAAGGAGACAAAATTTTGTCTATCAAATGAGTAGGTTGTAGAAACATAAAATAAGCCATGCTACTTTTTCCTTCATTTTTAAATGTTCAATCTCAAAATAGAAATGTCAATACAGATAAATAAATCTGTGCAAATAAAATGAAAACATGGAAGATATATTGAATCTTTAGAGCTTCTCATATTGACATGAAATTATTCATACTTATTACAGAACATTTATATATATATAGAAAGAGACAATTTTAAACACATTTGAAAATAATACATTTACAAAATTTATGAGTTTATAAACAAGTTCCAGTGCTGAAGAGTGAATAGATACTTCACGATTGAGTAGATAATGTTGCAACATTTTTTATCTTATGGAACAATTACTGCTATGGAATTCATCAGATAAGGACTTATCCATGTGCCTTATTCTTCCTCTTTCCTTTATATTACTATTAATATAAGACAATCAATATTCTTCACCCTTAAGGCCCTTTTTATACATAAGTCTATGTGAGGTCATTGAATTGAACCAAGTGATATATTTTGAAAAATTTTGGTCCATTGTATCATCAGACACACATATAAATGTGCATACATTCCTGCACTTTTTCTTTTTAATTAATTTGAGAGTCATAGCCGTTTAGATAACCACTAACAATTAGAAATAGTTGGAAAGAAATAGTTGAAAAGAAATAGTTGAATGCACTAAATTAAGGGTTGTATTTTGGTTTAGAATTTCTCTTTTTACGTAAGTGAGGTTTTGAATAAAACAATTGTCTTTAAAATTATGTATACAATGCTAAAAAGTCTTCCATCCTGCAATATGAAGATATATAGTTCCTTAATGTACAATGTTATAAGAATATCTACTTATGGTTTAAGAGTGTATTACATCTCTATAAACTTCCTTTGTGCTCCTCCAGTAAAAGATTTTTAAGTACCTTATGAAGTGAATAAATTCTAAACAAATGACTTAGAAATTCGGGCTTGATATATAAAAAATTATTCTTCTGTTAGAGTAAAAAATGTTTTCTATACCTTAAAAATTATATTGTGTTTGTATGTTTAAAATATTTTAGTCTGAAGTATAGCAATTAATTATTTTATCATTTACCTTCTTCACAAGAAAGGGAGCCATTTTTTATGATTTCCAACCTGTTGGCTATTTACCAACTGCTTGTAAATCTCTGACTTTAGAAATCGAGGAAAAGAATCCTTGGCCATAAGACTATAGATTAATTTCTGAGCCTCATCAAAGCATTTCAGAGTTGGTTCAGCAATGTTCTTTGAGATGAGGTCCCTGGTACTGAAGTCAATGTTAATCTGTGGAAAATAAGGTTGCACATTATTGGATTAGTTCAATCAAAGAATACATGGTTTATACAGATGGTAGATACACATATTATTTGATTTTTTTTCCAAGCACAAAGCTAATCTAATGCAAAATAGCAGAAGAATCCTGCATTCATTTTCTGGAATGTAGAACACACAATTGGTTTAATTAGTTTTCCTAGCTTGACAGGGGTGGCATTGACTGGGAACAGAGGTAAAACAAGATACTTTAAATTTCTTTTCCCGCCTCCCTCCTTTTTCCCCTAGTCTTTTGACTTGAATACCTAAAATGTGCTTTCCATAGGCAGGACCACAGCTAGAATTTACTAGGCTGGAAGGTGCCAACCCATTCCCTATTCTTTCTATTTTTTTTTTGTTCTCCACAACATTGCTTTTTTTTTCTAATTTGTATTTCTTTTTGTTTGAGAAAACGGACAAAATAATACCCAATTTTCACTGACCCCCGTCTCTCACGCAGAATATGTATCTATATAAATCTCCTCATTTCCTTACTACCACCATGCATAATTGTCCCTAGTCAGGTCTACTAGAGATCTATTGCACTGGAACACACCATTCACTGAAGATGTGTAAAATGCCCCAAACCTTCTGGTGGAGATACTCGCCCAACTCTACACATATTCTAGAATATATTCTAAGAAAACAGAAAATTTTATATCCAAGATATCTAATCTAAATGGAAAGCATTCATGAAGTTCAAGAGATAAGTGTATCTTAAAATTAAAAGCTCACCAAAGGCAGTTGCCGTGTCTGTCTTACTCCTCACTCTATTTTCTGGCACTTGGCAGAATACTTGCCATATAATAGGCAATCAATAAACATTTGTTGAATAGAATGAAAACATCTCTTGGCAAAATATAGGAGATGGTAAAAATGTTAGAATTTTTGAGTCTGGTAAAGAAAGACTATAAATGACAATTTATGCTGCATGAAATCAAGGTGAAACAGTAGTCAGACAGGCCTGCAATCAAACCCTTCCTCAGCTACTTCTTTGCTGTTTGTATGAATGAAGCAATTTCTATAATTTCCTTTTCATCTTCAATCTCCATGATGTAAGAGAGAATAGTAATGGCACCTATCTTAAAGTGTTTTAAGGATTAAATAGGTTATATCAAACCATTTTAATGTTATTATTCTAGGAAGAAGAAAAGAAGAAAGAAAAAAACCAATTTGAAAGGAGTCACGAAAAGGGCACGACTTGCTCACAGATATTTTCTTTCTGTAGGGATTTCAGCTGCTCATTAATCCCAGAATACATTTGCATGTTTATTTCTTTGATTACCTTCTTAGGTGCCTCATCAGTTCCAGATACAGTGCCAAAACTTCCTCAAAAGCCTCAAAACCTGGAACCTGTTGCCTCCTCAATATACAGCAAGATGGCGCAGGGCAGTGGACAGACTTTGGGGTCATTTTCAAGTCTGTGCTCGAACACTAATGACATTGATAACCTTGGGTGAAATACTCTTGAGCTTCTGATTCCTCATCTTTCAGCTATTGCTCTAACAATATTTGACTCAGAATTAAAGAATTTAGTAAGAATTAAAGTGAGATGATCCATACATTTATTGATTTCACAAATATTTATGAGCATCTATTATGTGCCAAATGTTGCTAATATTTGGGAAAAGACAACTAACAATTCAATAAATAATATTATTTTAGATTTAAAGTTGAAGGATAAGAAGAAGCCAGTCCGCTAAGAATCTGGGGAAAAACATTTCTGGCAGAATAAGAAGTCCTGTGATGAAGCTGGAAGAGGAGAGCCAGGCCAGGTCTTGCAGAGCTTGTGTGCTGGGGGCAGGAGTTCTTATTTTTATGTCAGAAGCAATAGGAAGATATGGAAGGGTTTTGAGCAGGGAAGTGGCCTGATAACTTATATAATGAACCTAGTATAGTGCCTGCCTCATAGTGGGAATTGATGAATAGTGGCTATTGTCAAGATCTTATAGTGGTTCTTAAATACCTGCTATAGCCTGTTTCATAAAGCTATCTTGGGTGGATATGAAAATATATACTGCCTGTTTCTGCATGTAACTCTATTTCTGATTCTTTAACAGCATCATCTGTGATTTAACTTTATATTCCCCTAGTAGTAAGTATAGCAACTTAACCTATTTCAGTACTCAGCAAAGGAGTTTTTACTGACAGTAGGGCCAATGTGTGCCTGCTGCACACCATTGGCTTACTATTATTATTATTATTAGAATTGAACACCTATAATAGTTGCCCATTTCCTATTTAAAAAGTCTAACTATTATGTACCATAACAATTAAAAATAAAAAATTCAGAGCCCAGATTTTGGCATTCATGGCCTTTACAATGGTGGCACCAACCTACACATTTCTTCTCTTCTATGTGTGCCCTGTATTCCCACTATGCTAGATAATTCCCGTCAAATTATTTGTCTTTTCTCACTTCTGAACATTTTCTCATAATATCCCAGTCTAACTGAAAGTCACTCTTTTTCACCATTTCACAAGTCTTTTTGTCCTTAAAGCTTAATTCAAATAACATCTAACAAATGAAGTTTATTTGTGGATTTTTTTTTTTCTTTTCCGACGTCTCAAAGGATGTTGTGTTGCTTAGATGATATTTACACTTTATTCATCCTTCGCTATGCCTTGCACAATGTAAGGACTCAATAAATGTGTTGCATAAATCAAGTGAAAAAATGGTTTTATATTTGTTCAAAATCATGTCTAAATTTTAGAAAGAACTATTCCATTTCAACATAATAATGATAATTAATATTATTGAAATATATTAAGCTTGTCCTTCTAACTTATTCTTTTAATTTTTCTGATTTGCCTGTTTTCCTACCAAGGAACTGCCAGTGTCAGCTATTGATAGCTGAGTGACGAGCAGATCTGCTGCTCCCAGGAGATAATCAGTGGCTCATGAAGATGTGTCTTGGCAATTCAGTTTAATGTCAGTGACAAAACACCACACCCACGTCTTTATATAAATGTCATTATTTTTCTCCAAGTTGTTCAAGCTAGAAACATAGGAATCATCTTCGACACCTCTTTTTTCTCTGATCTGTTATCTAGTGTGTGTGTGTGTGTGTGTGTGTGTGTGTGTGTGTATAATTCTGCCTTTTATTTTGTAATTTCACAATGGTCTTTTTGATTCTCACTCTTACTTTTCTGGCTTAGACTTTTATAACTAACCTCTTCCCTAAGCTATTAAATTTATCACTTATCTGATACCCCTTCTTGCCCTTCTTTCCCGTCTAAACACTGTGAACAGTATTACTATTTCAATTTCATCAAAATATCCTTTTATCATATGAATATTCAGCTGAAAACCCATTATTTTTTATAACAAAATTTAAACATATTACCCTTGCATTTGAGATTCCTTATACCTGATTTTAATATGGTGTTTCAAAATCATCTTCTGCTTGTCTTTAGTGGTACCCATAAAGCTGGTCTACTTTTGTTCCCCATGCGAATCTTGCACCTAAAGCTTTTATTGCTGTTTCATCATCTAAACTCCCTCCTGCCCCCACAATCGTATCCTGTACAGATTTTCTTCCTCCATTATGATTTACTTTAAGTTAAATATCCTCTGAGAAGCCTTCCTTGACCACAGAAGGAAAGTCACTATAATTTCCTTGTGATTATATGTAATTTTGATTTAAAAATCTTAAGAAATTTGATTTCTTGCTTAAACAGATTTGGATACAAAAGCTTCTGTTAAGTATTCAATGTGATTATGAGAGAAAGAAGATTTGTCACTATAAAAGTAATTCAATAGTTCATGATGTGGAATTAACCTGTCTTTTATTTACTATCTTTTCCCTATTTCTTTTACTAATTCCTTATTCTCCACAAGTCCCTCAAAAATACGAGCACAGCAGATATGCACTCCCCAAATTTTGGCTCAAACCTTTTCTTTCTAGGTTTTTTTCCTCGGTGACTCTGTCTTCTCCCATAGCAAAATGTTTTGAGCAATAACATCAACTCTAAAATAATCATAAGGATATTTGAAGATGATTATTTTAACTGTAAATAATGTTATTTTTATTGACTATTAGTACTGATGTGCTAAGTCTTCATATGGCTACTTTATGCTAAATATCACACACCCACATGATTATAAGGTGGATAATATCATTTGGGCAAGAAAGGCTGGCATATATGTGAAAAACTATTTTATTTATAGTAACTTTTCAAATTTATTTATTTGGAATATTTATTGAATAGGTACCTAAGAACTGTTTTAAGATTTGAAGATATAAAGATGATTAAGGTAAAAAGTCAATCAAGAAACAGATTTTGAAAAAGCTATATAAAATGCATAAAAAATTATGCATTCTGGAAAAAAGACTATGGAAGAAATGAAATTGAAAGCTGATTTTTGAAGTTTTATTGTGAATATGAAATACTAAGAGGGATTTGCATGTGAGACGGTAAACTGAAAGAAGTCCAGTGGCTTTGAGAGGAAGAAAGGCACGTTGGGAGAGGCATGAAGGTGCCAGATCATGTAGGATGCTCTAGATCTTGTTTAGAAATTTTTTACTTATTCTGAGGGCAATGAAGAGAATTTTCAGTAAGGGACTAATGTAAATACATATTTGAAAACAAATGTATCACTCATGTGGTGTAATAATCAGGTGCAGATAAGGGGAGGAAAAATCAGGAAACCAGAAGGTCAGGTGGACAACAGACGGTGGATTGGGTTGGATAATGTTGCAGAGAATGAAGGGAAGTTCATGGACTTTACAGCTATTTAGAAAGCAGAATTGATGGAACTTGTTACTAAATATTAATAGTGATAACCTTGGGCAAGGGAGAAAATATTTAAGAATGGCTGGATTTTAGAAATATTCTAAAGTAAGTGTGACAGAAAGTGCTGATGGATTAGATATGGGGTATAAGAGAAAGAGAAGAATCAAGGGGTGACTACAAGTTGTTTAGCCAGAAATAAGGGAAGAACACTGTTGTCATTAATTGAGATAGAGAGGACTTTGGTAGAAGAAAGTTTTGAGCAAAAAATCAGGACTCAGACTTGAGTTTGTTCTGTTTAAAATGCCCTTTTAAAGCCACAGGACTGGAAGAGATCATCGGGAGACTGAGCATAAGCAGAAAATAAATAAGGAGTGTCTCCCCGCATTTGTGCATGGGTAGCAAAAAGAAATTGTTAAAGAGCAGTCAGTAAGGGAGGAGGAAATCCAGTCCTAGAAGCCAATCGAAGATGTTTCCATTAACAGGGAGCGATAAATTTTGTTAAATGCTCCTTAGCAGTCAATTCTGGTGACGTATAGGAATTGGCTATCAAAAGTGCTTTATCTCTTCTTCTCAACTCCCTTGAAATTTTAGTAACAGTAATATATATACACATGTGTATATATGCACACACACAAAAATTACTTTAATAGAGTCACTCCTGGGGCCATGTCTGTGAACTGCACCCACAACTTTGCACTCATCACAAATGTGATTTTTGATTGGATTCTGCCAGGAGATACCTGGGTGAATTTGCATCTCAACAATAAGACAGAAGAAGAGATATTAAGTGTGAAGTATACTGAAGGTTGGAAACTGTCAAGAGGTGAACCTCTAGAAACAAGTTCTTTCTGATTGCATGGTCTAAGGCATTACTGAGCTGCTTGGGGGGTACAGAGAAGCCTAGACCTTGCTGAACAGCTCAAACTATAGTATTAGGCCTAGAGCATGGGCTAAATGTTATATCAATTAATGAAATAAACAGGGTTATGTCTATATTATTTACTGATATGAATAGTTACCTGTATTTTGATTGTATGGATACTCTTTAGTTTCAAAGACTTTGAGAAACATAATATTTTGTTTGCTTATTTTTTCCAGAAGTCATAAATTACCTAAGCTATCTGAGACAACTATACTGCCAATTTCAGAAAATGAGACACAGGATTGTGGTTTTTATGAAATGACAGCTGAGATGTCATCACAACCATTTAGAGGCTTTTAAATCCTGTCAATTTTGAAAAGGTCTTGACACACTGACATTGACAACAATCCATTGCATCACAATGATTGCTT
>JAQIFY010002967.1:0-12926 GCA_028533085.1 Varecia variegata | reverse complement strand
GGGGGAGGACCATGTCTCGTCACCTCTCTTCGTCACCCCGCTCAGTAAAAAGACACGAGAAAGTCATGCTCCCTTTCGACCCGGAGAGCTGTGCGGTCAGAACGTGCAGGGCAGAGGGAAGGCCCCTGCACTGCCTCCTGCCCAGCTGTCCTGCCTGGTCACCTCCCCTGCAGGTGTGACCGATTCCTGCCTCCCACCGGAAGCGCCCAGCCCACCTCCTGCAGCGGGCACTGTCCACTCTGCCCCCACCCTCTCTGCCCGTGACTCGACTTCCCATGTTTGCCCCTCAGCCCAGAGACATCTGCAGCTCTCTGGGGGAGGGACCCTGGGGGCTGTGGCTGCGAGTCCCAGCATATGACACACTCCCTCCCACAACACCGTGTCACAAGGACGCTGATGGCACGAACCCTAGGAGGCCCCGGGCAGCACGGGCCTGGCACCAGGCGGTGCCTCTCTGGGGCTGGGGATGTAAGTGCAGGGTCCATGTCAGCCGGCCCTGTAGTGCCCTCCAGGGTGACAGCCAAGTCTCAGTGTTTCCCTCAAGGGTCCCAGCTACGTCTGGGGCTCCTGGCGCAGGGCTTACGCTGTTCTGGTTCCCCTGGTTGGCTCGGCCCTTGACACTCTGCTCTCTGACCGCGGGATCATCCTCTGCTCTCTGACCGCGGGATCATCCTCTGCTCTCATTGACTCTTTCCGTCTCACTTGCCGTGGGCTCCCCTTGAGGCCCCCCCATCCCACCATCCGACCCCAGCATGGGAAGAAGGGCAGCCCCAGCTCCCCTGAGGACAGACCCCCCAACACACACAGGAGCCCCCTCCTAAACAGTGGCCCACATCACTGCCTGAAGTGTGGCCCTCGGGTTACTTCCCCAAAGCACAGGCCTCCCCAGGAGCAGTGTGGCTGTGCTCCCCCCACTGCGGGGCTCCAAGGCCGTCCCGGCTGCCCAAGGCAGGGGAGGACTGCACCAGAGAGCCGCTGTCTCCACGGCTCCAAGCCGCCGGCCACTGCCAGTGTCATGCTCCTGCCAAAAAGAAACAAAGAAAAATAAAATGCTGTTGTCGTCTCGCACTCAGCCAGGCACTGTGAGAGACGTGCCAGCACCGGGCAGTCCTGGGGGCTCCTCAGAAGAGGAGAGGTGCCAGCAAATGCGAAGGCTAGATAGAGACGTAAATAGATAGACAACAGATAGATCATCTGTATCTATATTACAATAATATATCATAACAAATCTATATTATAATGACACGTATTATAATACAGAGATAGAATGTCCTAAGAGTCGCTACAGGGGGAGAAGGACTTAGAGAAGAGAGAAAAGTGGGAAAGCAGATGTGTTGTGTTGTGGGCCGATTGATCCTGTCTCTCTTCATGTCCTTTATGATGTTGCGATGCCCAGAAAGGAGGGTGCTGGAAGAAATGGAAGGGTTCCCAAGTCCTCATCCTCTTTCATTGTGAGGACTGTGACAAAATAGGCCATGGCTGCCGGGACCCACAGAGGAAGAGGTTCCCTCTCCAGGCCAGCTGTGGGGTGACAGGAGAGCTGCTGCTGGCGTGAGTCTGGTGACTGGGATGTTAACTGCACGTGCCCTGCTTCCCGCCCCCAGGCCACGGTGGCGAGGAGGAGCGTGCTGGTGGTGCGCCACGGGGAGAGAGTGGACCAGGTCTTCGGGAAGTCGTGGCTGCAGCAGTGTTCCACTCCCGACGGTAGGTCGCGCTCAGGCAGGTCAACGGGCAGAAACACCGTAGGTCCCACCAATGGTAAACGAGGCCCCCGGTCGGTTTCCTTAGGTGGCACCAGATCCCCCAGGTCACCGTGCTGCAGGCTGACCGTGCGGAGGTTGCACACATGGAATGCATGCCTGCTGCCTCTTTCTCCAGAGGCGCCACACGTGTGTGTTTGGGGGTTGTGGTGTCTGCAAGCATGTTACCTCAACTGCTGTGTGGAAGACGGAGGAGGAACGGGGATCGGTAGTCAGACCCCGAGTGAACACCTGGGCAGGTCTTCGTATCCCAGCCGCACACATCGGGGTTGGGTCAGCCAGTGCCGCACTGACATTAGAGCAGGGCACCCCGAACTGCCGGCTCTGAACCCCACGGCCGCCAGCACATGCTGTCTCTGTCTCACCTCTGATCTCTGCAAACCAACCCCAACTGAGCAATTTCTGGCTCCGCTGCCTAACGGATGAACATACTCTTGAGCACGTGTCTTGCACACCCAGCTTTGCCCCGGGCTTGCTCTACAAATTAGGTATCGAACATGGTGATAAAGTCCATTTGCAGTTGCTGGGCTGGCTGAGCCCTTTCTGGATCCTTCCAGGGGCCCAGCAAGCCCAAGAGAGGGGACGATGAGTGGGGAAAACCCCTGGCAGATGATAAGGGCACACCCGAAAAATCTGAGCAGATGACATCATGACCAAACACGCCTCTGAGAGCACACGGAGCTGACGACAAGGTCGTCTCTATGAAACAAGGTCAAGCAGAGACACGAGGGCTTAAGATAGAAGCAAGGAGGCAGCGGGGGGCTGGGATGAACCAACTTTCAAACATGCAAGAAACTTCCCTGCAACACAGCGGGCACTGAGCCGCACGCTGAAACCGCGCAGTGCGCCCTTGCGTGGTGGCGGCAGGGAGAACCGGGGCAAAGCAATCAACACCAAAACAGTCACTGGGCTTCACAGAAAAAGAAAACAGATTTGGTCATCTAGACAAACAATCAAGTCACCTAGGAGGGAAAATATTTTAAAGGAGCTAGAAATTCCCGGCTGGAAGGAAACACTGGGTGGGTCTTACAAGGTGCAGAAGCCCCCGATAAAGTGAACAGTCTAATTTGTCTGAATTTTGTGTATTGCACGGTTTAATCAGTAACACTGGGGTATTTGGCTGCATCCTTCCCCAGGGTGACCAACCCCAGGGACACAGAGATTTGGGGGCTCTGCCGTCCTCTCTGCTCAGGTGGATTCTGGCCCTGCACCCACCCCCTGTGGGGCCCCCTCACCCCGTCTTCTGCACCCTGTCCCCACGTCCTTGTCCTCCTCTGTGCTCTGTTCTCAGCTGCCCAGAGGGACCACAGATAAAGTGTCAGGGACAGCAAAAGACCCAAATGGAGTTGTTAACATTTTTTTGGATCACAGATGCCTTAGAGAATACGATAAAGTTGATGGACTTTCTCTTTGGAAAAAAAAAAGGGGGGTTTTAAAACTGCCTTTCCCAGTGAGCACAGCCACCCCACATTGCAGAAAGGCCTGTAAAGCTTGTGGTTCAAACAAGAGTCTCAGCGACGGAAACTCCAGGGTGAGAGCGTTCAGAAAAATCCTGCGTGGAGCCTGAGGAATGGGGCACGCGAGAGAGCTGCCGCCTCCCTCCCCGCCGGTGAAAGCTGGGGGCTGGGGGCTCTGCCAGGTCTGCTGGTGGCCAGGAGGTTCGGGGTCACTGGGGAGGGTGTGCGGGGAAACCAAGCGCACTGGTGGGTGTGGTGTGACATTCTCTGTAAGGACAACCCACCATTTTGACAGTGAGACCAGCCGTGCCACGTGCTACCACTGGCCATGCCACGCACTGGGCTCCGGCATCATCCCACTGACCCCTCACATTGCTGTCGTTTCCCCTTTTCACTGATAAGGGAGATTAACTCGTTTGTTTCTAGTCACACAGAGAGGAGCTGGTGGTGCCAGGATTTGCCCCCAGACTGTCCGACGTTAGAACTCAAGGTCAAACTCGAAGTGACCCATGCACTGTGCAGCCTCGGGGCGGGATGCGGGGGCCCCAGTGAACCACCCGGTTTCCGGCCTGGCCTTGAGTCCAGGGGCACCTGTCCCCTGAGCAACGTGATATGTTTAAAGCTGCAGGAATGGGTCAAATTTCACCGAATTAATTGATGACAACTTGAGATTCATATCGAGTTTGGCGAAATCACTCCTGGAGACACTTGGCTCTTTACCGGGAACGTTGCAAGAGTGAATCTTCACGGGAGGTTCTGGGAGGACAGAGAGGGTCGTGTGGTTCCTGGGCTGAAATCCGAGCTTCTGCGTTGGAGGAAATGCTGCGTGCGTGGCCACCTGAGCATTTCCCCCCATCACAGAGCACACTCAGGAAACAGCACAGTTGACAATAATTTAAGTTATACCCTTGCTGGTAGAGCGGGTCTTGTCTTGGGAGTTTGTGGAACGAACCCGCGCTGACTTGGTGAGACTGAACGTCTGACGCTCATTTGTAATTTAGGAAAATACTACCGGCCAGACCTGAACTTCCCCTGCAGCCTGCCCCCACGGAGCAGCGGCATCAAAGGCTTCGAAAGCGACCCGCCGCTGTCGTCCTGCGGAGTCTTCCAGTCCAGAATCGCAGGTGGGTCTGGGCCGCCTGGCGGGAGGGGACGGTGGACACACCGATGGGTGCAGCCAGCGTGCGCTGAGCCCTTGCCGCACGCCGGCGACCTTGGTGTCAGCGTCGTCCTGCCGGCCAGGAGGCTGCGCCCAGAAAGGTCCAGCAGCTCGCCGAGGCCACGGAGCGGGTAGATGGACGGACGGGCAGAGGTTTGGGCCACGTATGGATGGGTGGGGAAGTCGGGAGGAATGAAAGACAGGCATGAAAATGAAGAAAAAGGGGAGGAAAATTCAGCGCCTCTGTGCGCACCGCGGATGGCATTCAAAAAGTTAAAAACCACACGTCCTCACTGATTTTATTTCAAAATCTGTCACTTTGGGCTTTCGTCTTATGTCTGGGGGTTCTGGTTCCACCTGATGGAGTTTTTTGGGATGAAAGAGACCGTTGAGTTCATGTTCATTTTATAAATTCAGAAAGCCGAATCTCAAGAAGCAGGTCCCACGCTGGATAAGGGAAGGGACGCGCTGGGCCCCAGCCCACGGTGCTGTGCTCGTGGTGTTCACCACCAGCTCGGGCAGGGCGGGGCAGGGTGGGGCAGGGAGCCCTGGTTCCTGCAGTTTTCTGATTTCAGTGGTGAAAATACCGAACCCACAGGACCGCTGATTTCAGGATCCCGATGTGGGGTCACTGGACGCAGAGTCGGGAGGAGGAGACAGTCACTCTCCTGGGGGTCAGTGTGAGCCTGCTGCACACAGCCGCGGGGCTCCTGCTACTGCGGGGGGTGTGCGTGTGTGTGCGTGTGCGTGTGCCACGTGTGTCTGTCCATGTGCACCCTCTGTAACGTAACTTTGCACCCTCTGTGCTTCGTGCCTGAGTCTTCACACCGATGTCTGCCCCTTGCGGCATGTGCACCGGGAGTGTCACGGATGGGTGTTTGTGTGGGCAGTCGCTGGCCTCCGTGCGTTTGCTGGGGCTGTTGTGACAAGTCCACAGACTGCGTGGCTCCAACAGCAGCCGCTTACCGCCCCATCTCTCTGGAGGCCGCAAGTCCCAGCCCAGGGTGTCGGCAGGGCTGGTCCCTCTGCGGCTGCGAGGGCAGGATGCGTCCCGGCCTCTCCCCCGGCCTTGCAGGTGGCGTCCTCACGTTGTCATCTTTCCGTGTGTCCCTGTGTCCGAGTTCCCCCTCTTATAACGGTGGATAAGAGCCACCCTAATTTTACCTTCACCGAGGTGCCCACCTTAAACTCGATGACTGCGTAGAGATCTTATGTCCACCTAAAGTCACATTCTGCGGTGGCAGGGTTAGGACTCTGATGTGTCCCTTTGGAGAGGGACACGATTCAGCCTCCACCAGCGCCTCGCTGGCTCGGGTCCCGCGCAGTGTCTGTGCTACAGGGACCTGCTTCTCTCCCGAAGGGCAGGGCTTCGGCTGTCACGGGGAGATGTGGCCTGTAGGCTTGTCCTGCCATGAGCCTCAGCAGGTCTTGAGTTTTCTGTTGCTGGGGAACAAATTGCCACAAACTCAATGCAACACCCATTTGTTGGCTCACAGCTCTGCAGATGAGAAACCCCGGCACGGCGCGGCTGGCTCTGTGCTCGGGGTCTCAAAGCCTGCGGTCAAGGTCTCCACCAAGCCCAGCTCCCACTTGGAGCTCAGGCCCCTGAAGACCCACCCAGGCTGTGGAGGACTGAGGTCTGCTCCTGGCTGGCTGTTGGCAAGGGGCTGGCTCAGCTCCTGGGGCTGTCCACCTTCCTTGCCACGTGGTCCCCATCTGTGAAGCCAGCAACGGAATGTTTTTTGCCTGCAGAATCTCTCTCACTGCGAATCTCTGGCTTCTTTTCTGTGACTGGCTGGAGACAATCTCTGCTTTTCAAGGGTTCGCCTGACTTGCTCAGGCTCACCTGGGATCCTCTCTCTTCTGCCATGTAAAATAACATGGTCACAGGTTCCACTACACGCAGGGGTTACACAGCTGCGTTCACTGGGGGTAGACATCTGGGGCCCCCGTAGGGGAGTCAGAGGCCAGAACCACAAAGGGGCGTTTTCCACCTGCTGTTTTCCAGGGGCCGCGCTGCTGGACAGTGGCGTCAGAGTCACCTCCGTGTTCACCTCCCCAGCCCTCCGCTGTGTGCAGACGGCCAAACTCATCCTGGAAGGTCAGTGCGAACGTCAGGGGCTTCTCACATAGCCCCGACCTCACAGCTGTTCTCAGGGGGAGCGGGAAGGGAGGGGGGGCACTGGGTGGTTGGCAGTGTGGCCACATCGGGGTCCTAAGGCCCCCACGAGCCCATCCTGCGAGGACAGCCGGCAGGCACGTGCAGCCCGTGGGCGTTTCTGGAAGGCCAGGACTGGGAGACCAGTGGGGCTGGCGTAGCAGAGTGCGGGGCCTGTCCTCACACTGTTCCCCTTTGGCCTCCTGCCAAGCATTTAAAGAAACACCTGGAAATGGGCTTCAGAAGCCTAGAGAGCTGGGAACTGCCACGTGCCTTCTAAGTGCGAAATGCACGACTCTTCCCAGGCGAGGCCACGTGCCAGTGGGCGCTGTCCCGCGCCTGCCGAGGCTGACGCTGCCTCGGCTTCCACCTACGGGAAGGAGAAAGTCCCTGCTCCTCCCTGTGTGGGGACAGGGCGGGATCTGGCTCCCCCCGGCAGGGACCGGCCGTGGCCAGGAGCACGTGGTGGACAGAGGGCAGAGCAGACACACAGATGCAGAAGGGGGGCAAACGGGAGGGCTTGGCTGCCTTTCTTGGAGACCCAGGAAGTCAGCTCTCCCGGGGAGGTGAGCGAGAGGTGGAGGTTGGAGGTCTGGGGAGGCTGCAGGTGTGAAGTGGCTATTGGGGAGCGGGGCCAGGGCACGGACTGGGAAGTGCAGGTGACCACTGGGCAGCGCCAGGAGCACCTGAGGTTGGCCGCATGAGCTTAAATGGAGACACGTGGGCTGAGCCTGGGGGTTCCCCCCGTGTTGGCAGGGAGTAGGGGGAAGGCCGGATCTGACGGAGGGGGGTTGGGAAGTGAGAACAAGGCCACAGGAGAGGGCGTGAGGCTTTGGGGTGTATCAAGGGGGTGGCCATGCCAAGGGTTTTCAGCTGGGGCAGGTGAACGGCAGAAAAAGGTGAGCACTGGAGTAACACCTGGGGGTGCTGGGTGGCCCTGATCCCCTGGGGGGCTGCAGTCGCTGGAATGACAGGCCCCACGGTGAAGGGAAGGGGCCCCAGGCAGGCGGGGGAGGCGCAGCCCTGCAGGAGAGGGGTCTCGTGGAGAGGCTGGCGCTGCCTGCAGACCTGCACCTGGAGCAGTGTCAGAAGCAGGGGCGGCAGAGCTGCTGCCACACTGTGATCAGCCACCCAGGTGCCACCCGGCTCCCAGCTCCCCTGTCCGCAGGTCCGCAGGCCCCTCCAGGGGAGCTCTGCCCCAGCACCTTCCGACCCAGAGGGGCAGCACTGGGCACATCCAGCCCTGTCCTGTGTTCTCCTGAACTTTCTCCTCCATCAACCAGTCTCTAGTTTTGTGAAGCATAAAACCCAATTTGATCAGCAAGGAGCAGCCACAACCCACTTTCCACCGCTGAAAACGACGAGGCAGTTCCCGTCTACACCCGGCCTTGCGGCTGTTCCCTAGCTCTCTGTCACTTCCCTCCCGGTCGTGGCGTCGGACCCTGAGCCCCTGCACGGTGCTTCAGGTCTCTGGGACAGAAATGCCCATTTATTTCACCTGGCGCTGGGGGCTCGCATGCTAATGGCATCGCCGTCTGATCCCAAAATGTGTGACTTCAGTGCAGCATGACCCTGAGGACAAAGGACATCTTCCTAACGCCCCTCGTCCTCTCCCACCAAGCCACGCACGCACGCACACGCACACGCACACGCACGGGCCCCACACGCTCACACACGCCATGCACCACACACACACCCTGGGCTTTCGTTCAGCTGCTGAGTCAGAGTCTAGTCCTGGGGGGACGACATTGAGAGGAGATGTGACCCGGCCCAGGTTCCGTGGTCCCCACGCCAGACTCGCTGTTTCCGCACTCAGACCAGCAGGCCCCCACGCTCCCCCCGTTCAGGAAGGAGCGAGACGTGAGCAGCGTCCACGCCAGCACCGCCCTTTCCGGGGGCGAGGGCTGCAGGACGGGGCTGGTGCAGGGCTGGGCTCTCCGGCGTCTGATGACCTGCCGGCTGCACTTTTGGTCTGAGGACAGACGGCTGTTATTAGCTATGGTGAATGAAAGCAAAATAGATATGTAGCAATAGTAACTTAATCCCTGGATCCTTTAGGATCAGTCTATTTATAATTAATCCAACAACTACAGTAACAAGATATGGACAAAGCAAGAAGCTCATGCAGATATATGATAAAATGTGACAGGCCTGTGCCTCAGTTCCCATTTCCCTCTCACCCCCAGCCCTTGACACCCCCATTTAAGGGCAGCATTTTGTTCTAAACCACAAAGGCTGCCGCTGCTCCCACCCACCTTCCACCCGCTTTAGCATCGCCCTTGCCTGGCTGCCCACTCGCCAGCCGTGTGCGAGGTCTCAGACCCCTACGTCCAGCCAGGACGGCCACAGCCACCTCCTCCCGCCGGGGCTTTCATGCCCCACCTTGGGAGGATTTTCCCAGTGATGGGCTGCACCTTCCTTTCCCTCCACAAACTCTCTCACCATAGTCGCAGCTGTGAATAAAAGAATAATAAATACAAATAAAATTTAAACTGTTCTTTCAGCCAGCCTTCATAATAAAAGAATATGACTGAGAACTTCAAGAGCATTTTTCGGAATCCCAAATTTTTGTGGAACTTTTTCTGACTCCTATCATTTTGGCCTCTTGCATGTAACACAAAAAGTTCTCAAAAATGTTTTCTGACTGTGACAATGTCAGTGTCTTCAGCACGATCTCGCACCGTCTTTCGCTCCGTGCACAGGTATTGTCACGATGCCGGTTTATAGGGCACGTTTGTAAATCCCGTGTTAACTCAGACAGACGAGGACACCTGGTCTTCTTCACCAGGCCTCAAACATGGTCCACCTGCTGCTCAGGCCGACATCTGCGATGCCAGCGTGCTAAACTCTGTTTAAACCCAGCGTCAACCCTTGTCCCGATGGGCCACTTCCCCCAGTGTGGCCGCAGAATAGTGGCCTGCAGGTGTCCTCAAAAGAGGTCCGTGGCCACCCAGCGGGAGGCTGTCAGACCGTTTCTTCATCTGCTGTGTTCACAGTGGACGTGGGCCCGTGGCAGGCGCGGGGAGAGCCGGGGCCTGGTGAACTCAGCGTGACTCTCCTTCCTGAACACGCTGACAAAGGAGCTCATTCCATGGGCTCACGCACATCTGGGGAACTGACTTCACGTCCAGTGTTTGAGTTTAATGACATTTTCTCCGTTTCAGATAAAAACATTAAAGTCTTTTTTTCCTGATCAAAATGAGATGACCTTGCTTTAAAGGTCTTTTTATCATGAAGATATAAAATGCTCAGGAAGGGTGAGTTGTAAGGAGTCGGAATGTTCCAGAAGATGGTTCCCTTCCACCCTTCACCTCTGGCCCAGTCCGGCGTACGTCTTCCCCGGGAACGTGCTTCCCAAGGCTGCCGCACTCTGTCATTGGCACGTGCTTGCGGGCGGGCTCTCCGCCGTGGCCAGCGCTGCACTGTGGCGTTGGTTTGCCTGCCTGCCGGGCTGCTGCCTGCACCCTCACCAGCTCCCAGACACTGTCCCCTGCCCCGGCCGACACAGGCTCATCACTGCTCTGACACCGTCCCCCTGCCTGGCAGGGTTAGGCTCAGAAATAGCAGGTAATCACAGAACGATATTGCCAAGAAAAAGGAAATATCAGAGATTGACAGGCATTGGCTAGATTCACGTGGAAGGTGCTAAGACCTAGGAGGAGACTTATTTGCATGGCGCAGAGTGGATGTTAAAGATGACAAACACTTGTATTCTGTTGAATCCAGAACTCAAACTGGAGAAAAAAATGAAGATAAGAGTGGAACCCGGAGTCTTTGAATGGACAAAATGGGAGGCGGGCAAAGCCAGCCCAGCCTTCATGAGCCCGGAAGAGCTGACAGAGGCGGACTTCCCCGTGGACGCTGATTACAGGTAAGCCCTCCTGCACCTCTCGGGGCTCGTGGGTTCTTGCTAAAGAAGAATTTTCTGTGATGTTGTTGAGCAGGGTAAGGAAGACTTTATCCAGGAGGGACCACGGCAGTGGGGTCTGCAGCAGGGAGACGGGCTCGGCTCCAAATGCAAGGAAAGTGGGGATTTATAGTGGCGGAGCAGGGAGGGGGCAGTGGGTAGAAGATTACAGCGAGGGTGGGGCACTTCTTGCCAAGTGGACGTACCCGGAGTCCTGCTGCAGGCAGGCCGGGGTGATCAGACGTCCCCTGGGGGTGGCGGAGGATGAGGAACCAGCTCAGATGTGGAGCGGAGCAGGTTTCTTGCTAAAACTGACCCTGCAAGGACAGACACCGAGGCCCGCAGGTCAGGGCCTGGTCGAGAGGAGGGTGCAGAGAGAGAAACTGTTGTTCTCGTCCCACGTCTGCTTCTGTCATCACAGAACATTCCCATGTGCAGTGGGAACACGTGCTGGGGATGGGACGTCACAGAACATTCCCGTGTGCAGTAGGAACATGTGCTAGGGATGGGACGTCACAGAACGTTCCCGTGTGCAGTGGGAACACACACTGGGGATGGGACGTCACAGAACGTTCCCGTGTGCAGTGGGAACACGTGCTGGAGATGGAACGTCACAGAACATTCCAGTGTGCAGTGGGAACACGTGCTGGGGATGGGATGTCACAGAACATTCCCGTGTGCAGTGGGAACACACACTGGGGATGGGACATCACAGAACGTTCCCGTGTGCAGTGGGAACATACGCTGGGGATGGGACGTCACAGAACGTTCCCGTGTGCAGTAGGAACACGTTCTAGGGATGGGACGTCACAGAACGTTCCCGTGTGCAGTGGGAACACACACTGGGGATGGGACGTCACAGAACGTTCCCGTGTGCAGTGGGAACACGTGCTGGGGACAGACCATCATCCTCTTGCCAGTTTTGAGCACAAGACTGGAGCCTCCTGTCGACCTCGGTCCTGCCTCGAGGCAGAGCCATTTTGGAACAACATTCTCCTTCCCCGCTACCCGCAGCCGCGCAATCCTGACCCTGCCATCGGGCCAGGGCGGCAATCCTCCCCCTCTGTCCCCACAGGCCTGCGTTTCCCCTCTCCTGCCTCCTGCCAGCCGAGAGCTATGAGGAGTACGTGGACAGGTGCACGGCAAGCGTGAGCCGGATCGTCAACACCTGCCCACGGGACAGTAAGTCCTCACCGTCCTCGGGGAGGAACAGCCCCCAGGGGCTCGAGGTCCTGCCTCTGGGATGGAAATTGGCCGATTTTCTGAACCTCTTCATGCCCCCAACCGCCCCGCCCCCGTTCTCCAGCAGCAAAGTATGGTCTGGCGTCTGCGGCCATGGTATCCGGGGCACAAACACATCTTCACCACGGGCCAGACCCGGGACCCCCGCTCCAGGGCTGCGTGCAGATGGGCCCAGGGTCAACACAAACCACTAGTGTCCACACGACTCGAGTCAGCTTCCCAGGAAACAAAGGGGACTAAGAAAGGACAGAGGGACAGAACTTCCAGGCAGAGTCGGTGGGTCTGGCCACAGGCCCCTTCCCGACTCACAGGGGTCCCCTAGCTCTGGCTCTGTCCTGGATGAAGCTACACAGATGTGTCATCTCCTCACCTCTTCCCCCGAGCTGGCTGGGCATGACGTGTCACCTGAGGGAGACTCACTCAGCCTGGACTCTGGAAGTTCTTAAGTTCTTATCTAAAGCAGGGTTATAGCAGGCTCATTGTGATAACCGGCTGATAATTCTAAGGCACATCGGATCAGGCCTGGGCCGCAGCCACCACCACAATTAGCTGCTGTCCTATCTGTGGTTGATGGTGCCCAGGCAGCCAGCCAGAGAGGGTGGTGGCTCAGGTCACTTCTTGCACCACCCCTGAGGCTGGCAGGCAGCTGCAGGCAGCCCTGGGCCCTGCGTGGAGGGGTGACGGGCTCGGGGATGGTGCGCAGGTGGGATCTCCTGCCAACCACACCTGCCCCCGATCCCTCACGGCCTTGGGGACACTGCAGGGCCACTCTGCCCCAACAACTTGGGGGACCCCAGGCTAGTAAAAGGCACCTGCGTGCCTGCTCTGACCTCGAGGTGTCCTTCTGTCCTGCAGCGGGCGTCATCCTGATCGTGAGCCACGGCTCAGCGCTGGACTCCTGCACGCGGCCGCTCCTCGGGCTGCCGCCCCGGGACTGCGGAGATTTTGCCCAGTTAGTGAGAAAGGTACGTGGCCGCTCTCGTCTCTGGGCCACAAGGTCAAGCACCCCAAGACGCTGGCTTAGCACGCTCCCTTAGCACGCTCCCTTCTCGGTACCCACCTGCCCAGGCCGCAGCGACCCGCACGCCCCGAGACTGGGCCCACCTTCTCTCGTGCAGGGGCAGCCTCTGGCCGGCGCTGACGGACGGGCTGTCGTCCTCGTCATCACGGTCACTTGCTGCCACACGACGTGAAGGACGAGCTGAGGGTGTTTTCAAAGTCAGCTCAGGTCATAATTCCTTGC